>JAKSZT010054342.1:3555849-3625538 GCA_026826555.1 Tolypeutes matacus | reverse complement strand
TGAGAATTGCATTTTTTTGACATGTTGGGTTTTAGATCCTGTAAGACCTTTATGTAGAGATGAGTAATAGGCAGTTGGACTAGACTGGATTTCTGGTGTAAAGACAAGATTGGAGGTAAAAATTTGTAGGTCTTTATCCTTTAGAGTAATTTAAAGCCATAAGATGAGTTCACCAAGGGAACAAATATAGAGTAGATATCCAAGGATTGAGAGTTGAGACAAATAGTTTTAAGAGGACCAGAAAATGAGAAATGAGTAGTCAGTGAATAGCAATAAAATCAGGAGACTGTGATAGCTGGGAAGCCAAGCTTTTTTTTTATTTTAATAAATTCTGAGGATAGAATAGAAATAAGAGTAAGATCAAATTATAATACTTGGATTTGGGTGAAGGTAATTGATGACATGATAGAAACACCAATTTGAGTGGATTTAAGCCCAGTAAGGAAAGATAAAAAATTAAAAATTAAAAACAACAACAACAACAACAACAACAACAAAAAACTCAGGACAGAAGCTGCTTCTCGCTGGACCAAGCACTCACTCACTCACTCACTCGTGAGCTTTCCTACGCTCTCTACGTCCACGGTCCCTGCCTTCTCGTGCTGTCAGTGGTTATATCAGAAACAAAAGCCAACCTGATAGAAACATCTTTCTATGGAGATAGGCTAAGGTCCAAGATGAATTGAACTTTGATGGGAATATGTAGGAAGGGCAATGGCTAATACTTAGGCATGATCTGCTATTTGTTAAATTTCTCGAATCAATGGAGAGGAATTTTTTGTGGGAAACAATTCCAGAATTCTCCCCTTCAAACCATTTAGGCAGCTATCTAGTCTGTGCTTGTAAAGGGCAAGTTGTTGATGCTAGGAAAGGCCACTTCTTAGGTGTTTTCATTATTTAGCTAACATTATCTCAGATATTGGATGAAAATTTTTACATTGAAACCAGCCAAGTGTTAAAAAATGGAACTTATACAGAGCCATAAAGCATATAGATTGGTAAACCTGATCAATTATTTTTTTAATTTTCTTTAGTATACATTTGAGCCTTCATAAGAAAAAAAAGTTGTCTTTAAATACACTTTTCTGTTGAATAAATTCATCATATTAATATGGTAGATGAGATGGCGCTATATACCAATCCATAGGTCTTTTCACACAGCACTCTACTAGGTATTGTTTTGTCTTCAGAAAGATCTTATACCCATATTACTTAATGTCTTCTGGTAATTTTTTTTTTTTTTTGAGTCCCTGGGGCCTCGTACATGGGAAGCAGTCACTAAACCACTTGAGCTACATCTGATCCCTAAACATTTTTACAAGTAGGAAGATTTTCTAATGTCTAAATATGAGTTGGTTGCAATTTAAGTCATTTATTTCTCATTTTGATCAGTTTCTAACACCTTTTATATACAGTAATCACACGTTGAGACCAGGGAGAGAATATTTCCTTAGTTTGTGATGGGAAAGAGATTCAGCTACAAAAGAATTTTAAACAAAAGCTACAATGAATAGACATTGCCATCTCTTCCTGACTTGGTTTACTGCTATTACTTCTGCCTCCCCTCACACAACTTTTACTACATCAAAGACAGTCCTCAACGGAACCACTCTTCTTATCCATGAAAACTCATTTGAATTGTTACAAAACAAAGTCATAATCTGTAGTTCTGAACCCGCTAGTTATGTGTATTCGTCATCTCTCTCTCCATTCTGTATCCCCATCCCATGACTCAAAATCAGATTTTAAATATATCCCCAATTTGGTTAATTTTCATTATTTGTGGCAACAAGTATCTAAAACTTAAGTGAAATTCAATATGCTCACTGCTAGGAGTAAAAGAAAATAGCACGTAATGTAAATTCTATTACTATGTTAGCACAATGTGGAGAAAACAGAGTGAGGATGTAAAGGAAGGCAAAAACTAAGTGAAGGCTCAGTCACGTGAGGGTCTACAGGCAGTACCCTCACTCCTGGTGATCTCATTCTCTGGCCTAATCCAGTTTGATCCATGAGTCCTTCCCAACCCATTTCATTGTTTTCTTAATCAAATTCCTCTGTTCCTTACTTTATATATTCTTTATCACTTCTACTTCTCACAGGTCCTGACTCGTGTTTCTCATCCCTGTTTATCCATGTGCCTTTCAATTTGGTCCTGTCTCCCTCAATCCTACAGAGAGAATACAGTGTAATAAAATAGCACTGGATATCAAGGTGGAGGAATTTCAGGTTTCATCCAGTTTTACATGTAGTTGGTTATTTGCCTTAGAGAAGTTACCTTAATCTTGCTCGCTCACAGTTTCCCAACCATGAGTAAAGTGAATTTTCCATTGACTAGTTATTTACTCATCATCCACCCAATATCTCCCACCTAATACAAAAGAAAGATTAAGAATGACATAGAGTTGCCAACTTAATCTTGCTTTAAAAAAAGGACCATAAAAAGGGACTTAACATTACCATTATTTTAATAAAGGGAAGGCATTTTAATACAAATAAATGTCAGTAATACATCATCTTAGAGTAAGTTGAATATTTTCTAGGAAGTTGGAGATGGCTCTAAGTTTGTTTTTTCCCTAATGCAAACTGGCATGATTTTGGCATGGATCAGCCGCAGTCTACAAAGAAGTTTTTGGGAAACACTGTTCCAGTCCATCCATGGAGCCTGTAGGACTACTGCAAACAGATTACTGATCTCATTAGGTCTGGGATGGGGCCTGAGAATTTGCATTTCCAGCATTTCCCCAGGTGCTCCTGAGGCCGTTGTCCAGAGATCACACTTCTAGAACCATGAGTCTAAATAATGTCTAATGTCCTTACCCTTCAAATGTTTCTGACTCTCCGACTCTTCCACAATCACTTTTTTACCAAATCAGAGGCATAGCAATAATGGTTATGAATTAGTTCGATATACTTCTACTTACTAAAGATTTTTAAATGTCAGTTTAAAAAACTAATTTATATAATATAGTCAGTTAGAGGAAATATGATAAAATCTGAGCTACAATATTATTTTTGGTATACAAGAGATTACAAAGTATGCCATTATGTAATTAAATTTTAAGACTCTGCAGAAAAAATAATAGATGAAGAAAGGTAGGTGCACAAACATTCTTATAAGTATATTTTTAAAGTTTAGAAAATCATGAATAAGAAAAAAGTACCATAAAGGGATATTTTAAAGTCCCCTATGTAGCATTAGTTGTAATTTTTATTGCATATGACTTATATGAAGATGAAGTGGTAGCCCAAAACATTCTTCTTAATTAAATAAAGTGACTTCTTTTAATAAAAGGAAGAGAAATCTTACTATACTTGGAAATCATCTTTTGTAAATTGTGATATAGGAATTCTTCAGAGAATAAACACTCCATAATTTGTTGCTTTAAAAACTAGACAAAGAAGCAATCCAGCATAATTAATGGTGTTTCAATATCACTTTAAGGGTAGTTTGCAAATGCCAGAGGAAGAGCCTCTGACCTTATACCATTGTATGCTCATAGATGTTTAACTTGACCCTACGACTCCATCTAGGAAGCAGATAACACAGCCAAACAAGCAAAGTACCCGCCCTTTACTATCCAACCATTGCCTAGACAACAGATAATTGGAATTAAATATTGTTTCAATTGAAATGTGAACTGATTTAAAAAAAAATTAGCAGGAGCTTTTATTAATAGCAGTTAGTTTAAATATGTAATTGTAGATAACTCAGTATAGTTGGCATTGTATATGTAGACGGCTGAAAATGTCACTAATTGCTTTTTGTGATTTTTAAACTCTATACATCAGGCAGTTGTATTTATTGCGTTTAATTTTCTGAGGATAAGCAGTATGAAAATAATTTTTTTTTTCTTATTTGTCATAGTTTCCCCTAGTTTTTCATACATATACAATTGTATCTTATTTATAATATATTTTTGTATATATTATATATTTATATATAGCTTTTTGAGTTAAAAAATATTTTTGAAGAAATGGTATGGGCAGAAATTCAAATGAGCAAATTAAAGAAAATCGTCTTAGAATGTTGTTATTGACAGTTCATGTTTCTGATGTTAATATACTCTGGTAACTCACCTTGTGGATCTATGACTTTTGATAAAGAGCCCATACATTTTACAATACCCTTGCATACGTAATTAAAAGAAAGATTTATTCTAAATAGAGAAAAACAGAGTATTAACAGTACCTTACACAAATGTTTTATATTATCCTGGGATGAGAAAAAGAGCAAATACCACTAAGGTACTTACCATCACTTTTTATGCCTGTGGCATTGGGGCTGCACATGACAGGCTGCCTGGGAGGATGATGCCTTTCCAGTGATCCAAGATCCCAGCCACACATCAGGGGACATTGCAGTCACCACCATTAATATTCCAAATTATGCCTCCTGGTTTAAATACTTAGTCAGATGAGGCAAATAACACTGGAACAAGGAAACCAGTTGAGTAAATAGTTTAATGCAAGTGAGAAAAAATTGTGTAAGAAGAGATGACTAGAACAAAAATTGAAGAAATATTTTGCAAGTAGAGTCTATAACATTTGGTCCTCATTGAATGTGTGGTGGGGAAGATTAGAAGTAGGAAATTCCATGCATCCAAATCTGGATGCAGTTAGGTGGCTTTTATCCCATTAACACAAGCAGGATAATTTGGATGTTTGAAATGCCAGTGAACAGTTAGGTCCAAATAACCAGAATGTAGCTGTAAAGAGAAATACAGGACTCTATTGGAGATACAGATTTGGAAGTTCTCAGCCTAAAAGTTACCAGCTGATGATGAAAGTATGGATTAGATTATTGAAGAAGAGTGTACAAAACTATAAAGAAGATAATTGGAGCAGATGCCTGGGGAACACCAGAATTTGAAGGCAGTTAAAAGAGGAAAAATTCTATCAAAAATTTAAAGAGGATTTGGAGGGAGCTTAGATTCTATGAGTCAGATGGATAGAACTGACTTACAGTTCTTACAGTTGTAGGTATTCTACAGTTGTAGATATTCTCTGATTTTTTTGGAAATCACCATCCCCAAACCCTCAAAATTGAGGAATGAACAAACATGAGGGAGGAATGCAACAATGGACTAAAGAAGACTTATGATTATTCTAGTAATGGAAGAACTTGTAACATTGATATAAAGGCAGTGCTCACCAGAGGTTCTGAGGGGCTGGGGAAGAGGGAAGAACAGGTGTAACATGGGGCATTTGGGAGACATTGGAATTGTTCTGAATGACATTGCAACGACAGATACAGACCATTATACATTTTGTCAAAACCTATGAAATTGTGCGGTGCAGAGTGTAAACCACAATGTAAACTCTAGTCCACGGTCAGTGGCAATGCTTCAACCTGTGTTCATCAACTGTAACGAATGTACCACACTAATGAAGATGCTGTTACTGGGGGGAAGAGTGGGAGGAAGGGGGTATAGGAGAATCTCCTATATATTTGATGTAACATTTATATAATCTAAAGCTTCTTTAAAAATAAAGAAAAAAAATCCAAATTTTTTTCCCAAAACATCCAAAAACATGGCTAACCTTTTGGAAAACATTAATATGGAGCATGTTAAGTGATATCAAATAGTAGTCAAAGAAGTATTATGAACCCCACACACAGCCACCAACTGAGGTCCCCACTCATTCCTGATTTGTATTATTTTGAAGCAAATCTTAGACATCATAGATTTACATAGGTGTAAATACTGTATTGTTTATCTCTCAAGTACAGCTACTTTTCATTAGCATAATACTAATATATTAGCATAACTGTAATATATTCTGATTTATAAAACACTGTACTGTTTATCTCTCAAGTACAGAGTTACTTTTCATTAGCATAATTGTAATGTATTCTCCAATTTATAAAAATTAACCATTTTTATTATCAGAATCCACTGTCCCAATTGACATGTAATTTTGTTTTTGTTTTGGAAATGCATGTATTTGAATATAAATAAAAACAGATAAATTTTTATCATAAAAAAGACTTAAAGAGAAATAACACCAATACTTCACAAGTCCTCCAGGAAATACAGAGGGAAGGACCAATTCCCTACTCACTGATGAGCCCATTTTTCCTATAATACCAAAGCCGGTCAAAGACATCAGAAGACAACTATGGGTCAATGTCTCTAATGAATGTACATGCAAAATGCCTTTACAAACTATTAGCAAACCAAATCCAGCAACATGTAAGGATTATATACTATGACCAAGTGAGGTTTATCCCAGAAAGTCAGGATTGTTTTAACAACAGAACATCAAATAATGTAATACGTCATATTAATAAAATAAAGGGCAAAACCACATGAACAACTCATTACACAGAGAAAAATCATTTGACAATATAAAACATCCTTTCTTATAAAAACTCTCAACAAACTAGGAACAAAAGAACTCTTTCTCAACAAGATAAAGGGCATCCATGAAATAACTACAGTTATTGTCATAGTTAAATTATTAAGAACAAGAAAAGGATGTTCACTCTCACCACTCCCATTCAGTATTGAACTGGAGGTCCTAGTAGTGAAATAAGGGAAGAAAAAGAAATTAATGGCATCTAGATTACAGAGGAAAAAGTAAACTTTCATAGCAGGGTGACATGATCCTCCCTGTGTGTAGAAAGTCCTAACAAAACATTTCTAAAGCTAATACACAAGTTTAACAAGTTTCCAGATCATTGTAAAAAAATCAATTATATTTATATATTAGCAATGAGTAATACTAAAATGAAATTAAGAAATCAATTACATTAGCATCAAAAGAGTAAAGTGCACAGGAATATGATTAACAAAAGTAGAGCAAGACTTGGACATTGAAAACTATAAAACATTGCTAAGAGAAATTAAAGAAGATCTAAATTAAAGGAGAGACATTCCATCCTCATGCGTTGGAAGATTCAATATTGTTAAGAGAGGCAATCTATATAAAAATCCCATCAGGCATTTTGCAGAAATTGACATGCTAACTCTAAAATTTATATGGAAATGCAAAGGATCCAAATTAGTCAAAAATTTTTTATAAAGACAGAAGATGAAAGATTTATACTTCCCAATTTCAAAACTAACTATAAAGCTACTGTAATCAGTACTGTCTATTAAGTGTATTACTAATATAAGCATAAACATTTAAATCTGTGGAATAGAATAAGGAATACAGAAAAATAAACTTATGGTCAATTGGTTTTCATCAAAAGAACCAAGAGTATTCAATCAAAAAAGATGGTTCTTCCAACAAATAGTGCTGAGACAATTGGATATCTACATGCCAAAAAATGTATTTAAAGCCTACCTCATATAATACACAAAAAATAACTGAAATGTATTGTAGCAGTTTGATATAATTGATGAATTCCAAAAAGAAATATTGGATTATGTTTGTAAACTGGTCTTTTCCTCTGAGTGTATTAGAGTGTATTGAATTCAGAGATTTTACTTTTACTTAATTAAGTTATGATTAGGGCTTTGATTGGGCCATGTCAGTAGGACGTTGAGTCCCCGCCCCTTGGTGGGTGGAGACTCACAGATAAAAGATATGGCAAAGGACAGAGTTTTGATGCAGAGCCTGGGGAAGTAAAGATACAGAGAAGAAGGATGCAAGGGAGTTTTGAGCTGGAGCCCGGGAATTGAATACACAGGAGAAAAACACAAAGGAATAGAGATGGCTCCTTAAATATGGCAGAAGCCCCAGGAAGAGAGGAATCCAAGAAGCCTGAACTCTTGGCAGATGTCAGCAGACATCTTGCCCCAACACGTGGCTATTGGTGAGGGAACTTAATGCTTTATGGCCTGGTAACTCTAAGTTTCTATCCCAAATACATACCCTTTATAAAAGCCAACACTTTCTAGTATTTTGCATCAGCACCCCTTTGGCTGACTAATACATGTATCACTAAACTAAAAGTAAAATATACTATTATAAAATTTTAGAAGAAACATAAGTGAAAAATTTTTGAGACTTGGCAAAGACTTCTAAGATAAGACACCAAAAGGAAAATCTATAATAGAAATCTTGATGAAGTTGAATAATAGAATTCAACTTCATCAAATTAAAAAATTTGACCTTCAAAAGATATTATTAAGAAAGTGAAAAGTGGGGAACAGGTATAGCTCAGTGGTTGAGCACCTGCGTCTCAAGTACAATGTCCTGGATTCAATCCCTTGTACCTCCAAAAAAAAAAAAAAGAAAAAAAGACAATGAAAATGAAAAGCTACACCTTTGCCTAGAAAATATTTGAAAATTAAATATCACATTAAAGACTTGTATAGAGAGTAAATAGAGAACTCTTAGAACTCAGTAAGAAGACAACAGCTGATTTTTTAAATGGACAAAATATTTGAATAGACATGTCACCAAAAAAGGTATACAAACAGCCAATAATCACATGAAAAGATACTCAACTTCCTTAGTCATTAGGGATATACAAATTTCAGATAACAATCCACACCTATTAGAATGGCTATCATAAAAAAGGCAGACAATAACAAGTTTTGGCAAGAATGCGGATAAACTTGAATTCTAATTCATAGTGGTGAGAAAGTAAAGTGATACAGGCAGTTTGGAAAGGAGTTTTGGCAGTTTCTTAAAATGTTAAATAGAAATTTGCAGTACAACCCAGAGAAACTGTGGTGTGTGTATGTATTTATCTGTGTAAAGAGATTTATTTTAAGGAATCTGTTCCAAGTATAGCAGGGAGCTGTGTAAAATGATGGCCTCCCACCAAACTGAGAGGGATGCACCAGACCAAAGGCAGACGCAGGCAGGTCCAGCTTGGTGAGCAAAAAGAGCGTTCAGTAGACCCACAAAGCAAGAGGGGTCTTTTATCCTCCACGTCTCCGTGCAGGTGGGGAGCGCCCACGATTACAAAGTGCAGTGCTCAGGACAGACAATCGAGGACCGGACGTTTACAATGTTTCCCAGCAGGGTCTAAGTTACCCTTTCGCAGTAACTATGTAAAAGGAGCATCTACAATGCTTGTCAATAAGGCTGAAGGTCCATCTTTCTAGGGACTTGAAGGTGGTCAAACAGTTCACAGACGAGATTATTCTTGGAGTTCCTTGGGATGGAGTCTGAGGATACTCTACCAGTCACAAGCTGGCAAACAGCTATTTCTCAAGGCTTGCTGTGTAACTACTAAGAAATGAAATGCTGACTGAAAGCGGAGAGAGCTGGAAGGGTTGTGGGAAAAATGCAAAGCCCTGTATGACACAGGTTTGTATCACCCGGTTGCGGGGGCTGCTAGGTCAGAGGCCAGTGGGCTGGAAACTCAGGCAGGGTTTCTGTGCTGCAGTCTCGATGCACAGTGTCTTCTCTGGGAAATCTGTGTCTGCTCTGAAGACTTTCTAGTTGGATGAGACCCACTGGCATTCTCGTGTGTGATCTCCTTTCCTCACAGCCTACGGTTGTAGATGTTCGCCATATCTGCAGAACACCTCCACAGCAACGCTTGAATTAATGTTTGATTAAACAATTGGGTAATATAGCCTAGCAAAGTGGCACATAAAACTGACCATCACAGAATTTACCCAAGAGAAATGCAAATATATATCTACACAAAGAATTGGACCTGATTGTTCATAGCAAGTATTGTGCATAATAAACAAAACGTGAAAATGTCAATCAACTCGTTAATAATTATAAAAACTGTGATAGATCCATTCAATGGAATACTATTCAGAAATAAAAAGGAACAAACTGCTGGCACATGTTATGGCATAGATAATCTTCAAAATATTATGTTAAAAGAAGGAGCCAGCTGCACAAACTATGTATTGCATGTTTCCATGGATATGGAATGTGCAGAAAAGGCTAATCTATGGAGCCAGAAAGCTGGTTAGAATTTGCCTTGGATTCTGGGGCAGCAGGGAGAGTTTTTTTGATGGCAAAGGGACAAATTG
Source organism: Tolypeutes matacus (assembly GCA_026826555.1). Taxonomy (NCBI): domain Eukaryota; kingdom Metazoa; phylum Chordata; class Mammalia; order Cingulata; family Chlamyphoridae; genus Tolypeutes; species Tolypeutes matacus. The sequence continues at coordinate 3,615,636 of JAKSZT010054342.1, read as the reverse complement.
GATCATTTTGCGGTGATGAAAATGTTCTAAAACTGGATTGTGTTGATGGTTGCATAACTTTGTAAATTTACTGAAAAGAATTTGATTTTATACATTATTTATTGTCTGAAAGGCAGTTAAACCTAAAAGGACAATAAGAGTTAAGGGAATGGTGAATTGTTTCTGTTTCCTTATTATGCTTTAGAATTGAACATCCCTCAGAACAGAATTCTGTGAGCTTGACTACTATATGAACAGTTTATAAAGTATAGAAGGAAAAATGTTTTGGTTAAACATGGCCATAGGTGTATGTAATATATAGAAACATATATAAAATGTGAAATGCCTTCAAAATGTGAAAGATATTTGAAATATAAAAAGCAAATAAATTTGAAGAGTCTCCCATTACTTTACAAGTGGAATGCATGACACTGGTTGATAAATAAATATATTTAATATGTTTTACCATATTTAACAAAATATCCCACAGAGAAGCTGGGTTTTTAAAAAAATCCTGATGAGGTATTGATTTGTTTTCTGTATAGTTTTAAATAGAGAATCATGAAAATGTTATCTGGCTCTAGAAATTCGTTGACCTAGAATTCACTTTATAGCATATATGGAGCTTTTGATTATGCTAGGTATGTACAGTAGTTGATGAATTCATATATTCAAGTAATCTGTCTTTATGTCTACAAATGAAGATTGTGTACTATGGCACATCTCAATAAAGATTTAAAGAAAACAAATATCATTTAATATCATTAATAAATGAGCAAAGACAATGACTTTAAACTCATTTGGGCATGGTTAACTTCACATTTATAAGAGCAAACTTTTTTTTAATCCACCTGAAACCTCTGACAGGAATAACCTGGTCGCTGAGTGTGCATGTACACACGTGTGCACACGTGTGCGTGTTGCTGGCAGGAGTGGGAGGAGGAGGAAGTCGGGATGATGAAGGGGAGGAAGCATGAGGGCAGCGATGGTGGGAGAAAACCCAATACGTCATGTTCTCAGAAGCGATTTGTCTAGAAGGTTGTCTTGAGCACATTTTCTTTTACTGTTTTTCTGTTGTTTGTCTGAGAAGCATAAGCTCATTAGGGGAAATAAATGCACTGAGAAAACCTGCAGTGAGACTCATTATGCAAAAACCTTGAGAAATGCCTCTATGATTTCTCCTTGATCATTGCTGCGACAGAAGTTAAGAAATGTTTAAAGTTATTTGGCTTTTTTGGGCAGAACTTCCTCATCAATTGAAATATAAAAACCAAAGAATTTGCCAGGACAGCAAATAACTGGTGGATACTTCGAGATTTTATTACTATACTGCTCAGCTTCATAAGGAAGGGCATATACTTCTACTTCAAAGAGTTTTTTTTCTTTTTTAATTCGTAGGTTATTGATTTCACTCTTAAAATGGTAACATTTCACTGTTAGGCATGTACAGAGCAAAAGCTAAGGAGATTTGTATGGTTTAATTAAATTGAATCAAATGGTAATGGGTTACAAGCATCTTTTTATTATATGAATATGATTTTATTTTTGCAAAATTTGTATCCTCTTCTACATGTAGTGATTTCCATCTTTTGTTTAAACAGCATAGCTAGTTAGCATCTATATTCCCATGATCAGCTTTGTTGGTATGCTCTGTATTGAGGTACCTTTTTTAAGAGGGTAAAGAGTGTGCTTTGGCCAGGTAGATTCCAAAACAGTTGTTACTATAGATCTGTTACTAAAAATAGTTTTCTATTTATTTAGTAATTGTTGGTACTTTAAACCACAGCATATTTTCTCCTGCAAATTATTGCATTATACAACTACAAACTCTCACTCTCCAGCTTCGTATAAACAAAGCAAACACAAGGATTTACTGTAAACATCAGTTCACATTGCAATATATTGATGTTACTTTCTTTTAGCCATACTAAATTTTTTTCCTTGGGGATATTCTCTGCTTATAACTGATTAACTGAATATATTTGTATCTTTCTCAAGTTCTCATCACCACCATATGCCCAAATTATTTTTTAGGACGAGTTAATTCTGTAAGTGACTAAAATCATCCATTAGACTGCCATCTATATGAGGGCAATTTTTTTTTTTTTAATTGACTGCTCCACCTGTGGCTTTTATAATTATGCCTCCTGTGTAGTAGCTGTACATCTAAATACATATGTACATATGTATGTTGTCTCTCTGCACACACACATATATGTGTGTAGATACATGCTTATACACACAGAGAGAATGTTGATGTGCTATTTGCAGAGGATAATTTTGTCTCCAGATCCTGAAAGAAGCTTACCATATTGTCCTACATATAGTAGCCTCACTGGCTACAGAGCATTTTATATTACTTTTTGTATAGTTTCACATCTATCCAGAGCTCATAAAACTAGGTCATAAATTAAGTGCTTAGTCTACTTGGATCTGTCAGTACGGGCTATCTCATTCCTTGAATAAGCACATTCGTTTTGGCCTCAGCTTCTGCCAGAGGAGGTATGAACAGAGGTGCTATTATAAGATAGCCACTGCATTTCGCCACCAGTAAAACCCTGTGTGCTACAAGCTACACATTGAAGCACAGTATTGGAGCTGCTGTCTACCCACTCTCCAAAGCCAGAAACCAGTCTACTGTCCACAGCATCCAATAAATCAGCCAAGACTGAAGATTCTACCCCTTCTTTTGTCCTCATGTAGTTTGGGAACTTGACAACACTTGTTTGAATTATTAAAACAATCTCCTAACTGATCCCACTAACTTCTTCTTTGGTTACTATAGTTCCTCCATTTTCACACTACTACTAGAGTTTTCTTTCCAAAGACATTGTTCTACAAAAAAAAAAAAAAAAAAAAAAAAAAAAATTATTTTCAGTAGCTAATGTTTTTCTCTCCTTTAGGATGAAAACTATTTTTTCTTCTCTTGATTTATAAGGTCCTTTGCCATCTAACACTTGGTGGACTGAACTGTGTGTGCAGTTTGGACATGGACTTGGCCTTGGTCTGCATTCTGGTGAGTGTGGACCATTGTAAATAAGATTTCTTCAAACTGTTTCTTTAGTTAGGGTGTGGCCCAGCTGAATCAGTTTGGGCTTTAATGCAGATTACTGGAATCCTTTAGAAGCAGAGGGAAAGTCAGACAGAGAGAGAAGCCAGGAGAGTCTGCCATGTGCATTGCCATGTGACGGAAAGCCAAGGACCAAGGATCCAGCAGCCATCCCCAGCTGTAACAAGCTTCAGGAAGCATGCATCACCTTGCTGATGCCTCAATTTTGGGCTTCTAGCCTCAAAACTCTGAGCCAATAAATTCCCATTATTTAAAACAACCAATTGTATGGTATTTGTTTTAGCAGCTAGGAAACAAAAATAAATGACAAGCCATCATCCCAGTCTTATCTATACACATAACCCAATCTTCTCCCTTCCTTCTCTCACTTAGGTCTTATGCTACATTGAGCCCATCTCTGATATGCCATGGTGTGCTATACAGCTGAAATGATGTTTTTCTTCCTTTTTTTTTCACTTTGCAAGTCCCTGCTCATTCTTCAAGATTTAGCTAATGATATGCTGAGCATCAAAAAAGAAAATTTTCAAAGCAAATAAATTTAGTCTACTATTGGGAAATAGTAAATATGAATTTATATTATTTTTTAAAAAGTGTTTGTTTCAGGTATTATTTCAATATCCATAAAATGAGTATAACTATTTCCAAATCCTAATGAAAATCATTGCCATTAGCTGAAACATTAAGCATGCTTTTGTGTAATTTAAACTTCATACCAAAATGGCCATTCCTCATTATATTTTATCAATGTTTCTGCTGAAATTATTTATATCCACCATAAATAATGCCAATATTCATATTTTCTTTCACAAGATAGGTTTTCTTTTTTAATTTTTTTCTTTATTAGAGAATATGTTGGGCTTACAGAACAATCGTGCATAAAATATAGGATTCCCATATACCATCTTATTACTAACACCTTGCATTGGTGTGGACCATTTGTTACAATTGATGATAGGACATTTTTATAATTATGCTATTAACTATAGTCCATGATTTAACTTAGGATTCACCGTTTGTGTTGTAGTGTAGTTCCATGAATTTTTTAAAAAATTTACTCTGTTACCATATACACAATATAATCTTTCCTTTTATGATCACATTCAGAGAAATATTTCAGTGCTGCTAATTCCATTCACAATGTTATGCTATCATCACTTTCATCCATTATGAAAACATTTCCGTCATTCCAAATAGGAAAGCTGGACATTTTAAACATTAACTTCCCATTCCCTGTCCCCACCCTGTCCCCTGGGAACCTATATTCTAGATTCTGACTAAATGAGTTTGCTTATTCTAATTGTTTCAAATCAGCGAGATCATGCAGTATTTGTCCTTTTGTATCTGGCTTATTTCACTCAGCATGAGGTCTTCAAACCATCTAATTTGTCACATGTATCAGAACTTCATTCTTTTTTACAATTGGATAATATGCCAATGTGTGTATGTACAACATTTTATTTATCTATTCATTGGTTGATGGACATGTTGCTTGCTCCCATCTTTTGGCATTTATGAATCATGCCACAGTGAAAAGCTGCCAGAAGAAATATAGCAGAAATGGGTAGTCCCACAATGTGGATTCATTAACTTAGACGTTTCCAGTTCTGAGGCCATGAAAATATCCAAATCAAGGCTTCATCAGGCAACGCTTTTCTCCCTGGAGCAGCTGCTGAGGATAGTGGACTCCTCTGCCTCGCGGCAAGGCACCGTCTCTGCCTTCTGCTCCAGGCTCTGCTGGCTCAGAGCTGCCTGCTGGCTTCCTCTCTCCGGGGTTCTGTTGCTGTCAGCTTCTGGCCTCCAGGCCTTTCTCTCTCAGCTTCTGGGGGTTTCGCTCTGTCTCTACAGCCCCCCTGTCCCTAGTCACTCATTTTATAAAGGACTCCAGTAAGAGGACTAAGACCCTCCCTAGGTCAGGCAAGTAATCTACTCAAACACTTCCAGCTAGCGCACAGGGATGGGCCACTTTCAAGACCATGATTTTTGGGGTGCAAACATCACCCTACCATAATTGGTGTGCAAATATCTGTTCAAGTCTCTGCTTTCAGTTCTTTTGGGTACATGCCTAGTAGTGGGATTACTGGGTCACATGCTATTTTTATAATCAGAGGAATCATCACACTGACGTCCACAGTAGCTGCACATTTTACCTTGCTACCAGCACTGAATGAGTGTCCCTATTTCTCCACAACCTCTCCAACATTTGTTATTTTCCATTTTTCAAAAGCAGTCATTCTAGTGGGCAAAGAAACAAACAAATTAAAAGAAACCAACTCTCACTGGGGAGCAGATATCGCTCAGTGGTTGAGCACCTGCTTCCCATGTACAAGGTCCTGGGTTCTATCCCTGGTACCTCCTAGAAAAAAATCCATAGAAACAGAGTTTCCTTTTATGTACTTAGAACTTTAAAAAAAATTTTTTTTTAAATTTTTTTTACCGGGAGGTCCCAGGGAACGAACCCAGGTCCCTCCATATGGGAGACGGACATCCAACCATTTGAGCCACATCCGTCCCCCTACTTAGGACTTTTTGATTCTTATTAGGAAAGTTTTGTAATATTCCTTCACACCTTTGGTTAGATTTATTCCTAGGTATTGTATTATTTTAGTTGCTCTTGTGAATGGAATTTTTTTCTTGATTTCTCCTTCTGATTGTTCATTGCTTGTGTATATAAACACTACTGATTTCTGGGTGTTGATCTTGTAACCCGCCACTTTGCTGAATTTATATATTAGCTCTCGGTTCACTGATGTGGATTTCCCATGATTTTCTGTATAAGAGATCATGACATCTGCAAGCAGGAAAGTTTTACTTCTTCCTTTACAATTTAGATGCCCTTGATTTCTCTGGCAAGAACTTGCAGCAAAATGTTGAATAACAGTGATGACAGTGGTCATCCTTGTCTTCTTCCTGATCTCAGAAGGAAAGTTTTTAATCTTTCACCATTAAGTATGATGCAAGCTGTGGGGTTTCATATATGCACTTTATCATGTTGAGGAAGTTTCTTTCTATTCCTCGTGTTCTAAATGCTTTTATCAAGAAAGGGTGATGTATTTTGTCAAATGCTTTTTCTGCATGAATCGAGATAATCATATGTTTTTCATATGTGTAATCAACCCTGCATACCAGGGATAAATTTCACTTGATCATAGAGTATAATTTCTTTAAAATGCTATTGGATTAGGTTTGCTAGTATTTTGTTGGGGATTTTTGTATCTATATTCATAAGAAATATTGATCTGCACTTTTCTTTTCTTGTGATATCTTTATCTGGTTTTGGTAGGAGGGTGAGGCTGGACTCATAGAGTGAATTAGAGACTGTTACCTCTTCTTCAATTTTTTTTGGAAAATTTTGAGCATAAGTGGAGTTAGAATTTTTGGTACAATTCCCCTGCAAAGCCTTCTGGTCCCAGGGTAGTCTTCATTGAGAGGTTGGTCTTTGTTTGTTTGTTTTTTAATTACTGATTCAAACTCTTTACTAGTAATTGGTTTGTTGAGATCTTCTAGTTTTTCTGTATTCAATGTAGGTAGTTTGTGTATTTCTAAGGATTTGTCCATTTTATCTAGTTAACTAATTTTTTGGGCATACAGTTGTTCAGAGTATCCTCTTTCATTCCTTTTTATTTCACTGGGGTAATTACTAATGTCCCCCTTTTCATTCTGATTTTGTTTTTCATATAATCTTTTTTCCTTGACAGTCCAGCTAATGGTTTGTCAATATCATTTATCTTTCCAAAGAACCAATGTTTGGTTTTGTTGTTTCTATTTATTTATGTTCTCTATTTTATTCATCTCCTCTCTAATCTGTGTTCTTTCTTTCCTTCTGCTTGCTTTGGGTTTAATTTGCCATTCACTTTATAGGTCTTCCACCTTTGAGGTTAAGTCTCTGACTTGAAGTATTTCTTCTTTTATAATGTAAGCATGTAGAGCTCTATTAGTTCCCTCTCAGCACTGCTTCACTGCATCCCATAAGTTTTGGTATATTTTCATTTTCAATCACCTCAAGATATTTCCTAATTTTGTTTGTGATTTTCTCTTTAACCTATTGGTGATTTTCACAATTTTTATTTTATTTTGAATGAAGCTTTAGATTACATAAATGTTACATCAAAAATATAGGGGGATTCCCATATACCACAACCCCTCCTCCTCCCTGACTTTCCCCTATTAACAACACCTTTCATTTGTGTGGTATATTTGTTACAATTGATGAACACATATTGAAGCATTGCTACTAACCATGGTCTTATAATTTACACTAGAGTTAACACTTTGCACTGCATAATTTTATGGATTTTGACAGAATGTATAATGGCCTGTATCTGTCATTGTTATATCAAGCAGGACAGTTCCAATGTCCCCCAAATGCCCTGTGTTACACCAATACTTCCCTCTACCTCCCCTAGCAATCTCTGGTGGACATTGCCTATATATCAATGTTATAAATTCTTCCATTGCTAGAATAATACTAAGTCTACTTTAATCCATAGTTGCATTACCCGCTTAGGCTTTTTCATTCCTCAATCTTGAGGATTTTGGGATGATGATGCCCACTCTGCTTCTGATTGAGAGGGGGCTTAGATTTCATAGGGCAGGTAGATGGAACTGTTTTGCTTGCAGTTGTAGATACTCTCTGCTTTTTGGGCTGGGTATTGTCCATCATCATCCTTTTGCTATTTGTTCTGGGTGAGTCCAATGACCTGGAGAGTAGGTGTTGCAGCTCCGCTGAGATTCAGAGCTCAACCGGCATATGAACAAACAGAAGATTTAAGTCTCTGGGACATATATTTAACAAGTAGAGTGCTAATTATAGGTTTCAAATAAAAAAGGCAGAAGAGCCATGTGAAGGGAAATTATAAATGAGTCTAACTCTGTTACATTGGGAAACCCACTGACAGGGTGCTGAATTCCTGGGATTGTTTATCCTGTCAATAATGTCCAGATATCTCTAGAGACCTCAGGAGTCCCTTTGCTTGAGGCACTGTTTGCTGTGGTGATTGAAAATGAAAACATAACATACCAAAACTTATGGGTTGCAGTGAAGGCAGTGCTGAGAGGGAACTAATAGAGCTCTATATGCTTACATTATCAAATCAGAGACTTAACCTCAATTAGAGACACGCATAAGCATAGCCTCTGGAATGAACTCTGGACTCACTTTGAAATCTTTTAGCCATAAAAACTCATTTTTATTTAATGTTTCCCCCTTTTGGTCAAGGTCTTTTTCCAAATGCATCTCTAGTGGGTGCTTGGTAATAATCCCTCAGTGCCAGGGAGGCTTATAACCGGGAGTCATGTCCCATGACAGGGGGAAGGTAATGCATTTATATGCTGAGTTTGGCTTAGAGAGAGGCCACATCTGAGCAACAAGGAGACTCTCAGGAGGTAACTCTTGGGCAATATGTAATACTAGGCTAAGTTTCAATTTCACAAGAACAAGGGTCATAAGTACAAGCATCAGTATCAAGGGCCTGGCATATTGGTCTGTCTTCTTTTGCTAGGCACTGCCCGTGTACTTGGGAGATTCTTGTTGCTTTATTAGAGAATGGGGCAGGACTTCCTCAGATGGAAATATATTATTTTTTCAGTTATTGTGTGGGTCTCCACCCACTGAGACAACATCCCATAACCACTTGAACATATTCATATAATATAGAGTCATTCCCCAGGTACCCCTCCTCACACATCCACCCGTCACTGACACCCTGCACCAGTGATCGTTCCTTGCCACAGTTGTGACCCTTCTGTAACCCAAAATACCCCCAAAAACAAAGCCGAAAAAATCAATAAATAAAAATAATAAGAAAACAAAACAGTAATAGTAATAAAAACAAATAAAATACAAAAATTTAAAAAAATTCATTTTGTCTTTCATCACCATAAGCTCTCTTATCTTTTATGTACAGTGACAATTTCTTCTTGCTTTTCTTTCTTTCTTTTTTTTGCTTTATTTTCAAAGAAGCTTTAGGTTACAGAAAAGTCACATAAAAAATACAGGGGATTCCCCATATACCCAAACTCTCCCCCTCTCCCACTCTCCCCTATAACAACATCTTACATGAGTATGGTACATTTGTTACAATTGATATTCAGATATTGAAGCACTGCCACTAACCATGGTTGATGGTTTACATTATGGTTTACATTTTGCACCATACACTTTTATAGGTTTTGTCAAAATGTATAAAGGGCTGTATCCATCATTCCAAGATCAGGCAGAACAATTCCAATGCCCTGAAAATGCCATATGTTCCATCTATTCTATCTTCCCCTCCCCTCCCTCAGAAACACTGGTGTTTTAAAAGTTTGTGCTTTAATTTCCATGTATTTATGAATTTTCCTTTTCTCCCTCTTTTACTGATATCTAACATCATTCTGTTGTGGTCAGAAAATATACATTGTATGATTTCAGTATTTTTTTAAATTTATTGAGACTTGTTTTCTGACCTAAATATGGTCTATCCTGGAGAATGATCCATGTGCACTCTGGAAGAGTATGTATTCTATTTTTGTTGGGCGAAGTGTTCTCTCTATGTCTGTTAGGTCGAGTTGGTTTAGAGTATTGTATATTCTTATTGATATTCTGATTAGATGTTCTATTATTATTGAACGAGGTGTATTAATATATCTTACTTTTAATATAGAACCATCAATTTCTCCCTTTAAACCTATCAGTATTTGCTCCATATATTTTAGGGCTCTCTGCTGTTAGGAGCTGTATTAGTCAGCCAAAGGGGCACTGATGCAAAATACCAGAAATCTGTTGGCTTTTATAAAAGCTATTTATTTGGGGTGGAAGCCCACAGTTACCAGGCCATAAAGAATAACTTACTTTCCTCACCAAAGTCTATTGCCACGTGTTGGAGCAAGGTGGCTTCTGTCAAGGTTCAGGCTTCTTGGGTTCCTCTCTTCCCAGGGCTGGCTTGTCTCTGGGATCAGTTCCTCTGCTATCTCCACAAGGTCAGCTGTAGACTGTGAGGCTCTCTAGGCTTTGCTTCTCTCCACAAGGACAGCTGTAGACTATCAGGCAAATGGCTCTGTCTTCCCAGGGCTTCTGCTGTGTCTAAAAGCCATCTCTATTCTTCTATGTTCTTCTCCTGTGTGTTTACTTCCCAGGCTCCAGCTTAAAACTCATCACCAGAACTCCAACTCTGTCCTTTGCCTTGTCTTTTATCTGTGAGTCCCCACCAACCAAGGGGAGGGCAATCAGTGCCCTACTGACATGGCCCAGCCAAAGCCCTAATCATAATTTAATCTTGCCCAGAGGAACAGACCAGTTTAACATAATACAATATCTATTTTTGGAATTCGTAAACAATGCCAAACTGCTACAGGAGCATATATATTTGTGGTTGTTACATCTTCTTTTTTAATTGTCCCCTTTATCAGTATATAATTACCCACTTATCCTTCATACCTGTTTTTGACATAAAGTCTATTTCATCTTATATTGGTATACCTACCCCAGATCTCTTTTAGTTTATACTTGCAACTATATGTTTTTTTCTGTTCTTTCACTTTCAACATACTTGTAGCTTTGCATTTAAGGTGTCTTTTGCAGACAGCATGAAGTTGGGTCATATGTTTTTACATTTTTATCCAACCTGCCAATCTCTTCCTTTTGACTTCAGTGTTTAAACCATTTACATTTAAAGTCAATCCTGTTAAAGCAGGCCTTTATTCTGACATTTGCTATTTAGTCTTTGTAAGTCTTGCACCTTTTTTATCCCTCAATTCTTCTGTTAATATCTACTTTTATATTTATTTGATTTTTTTGTATTGTCCTAAATTAGAGTGCATTTTCTTTTCCATTTGGATATGACTTTCATCTATTTTCCTTGTGGCTACCATAGGGTTAAATTTTTATTTTATTTTTAAAGGAGCTTTAGGTTACATAAATGTTACATCAAAAATATAAGGGATTCCGAAATGCACCACTCCCTCCCTCTCCCACATTTTCCCACATTAACAACATCCTTCTATTTGTGTGGTACATTTTTTATAATTGGTGAACCTGTATTGAAGCATTGCTACTAACCATGGACCACAGTTTACATTATAGTTTACACTCTGTCCCACACAATTTTGTAAGTTATAACAAAATATACAATGGCCTGTATCTGTCACTGCAATGTCATGCAGGACAAATCCAATGTCCTGAAAATGCCCCCATATTCTTCCCTCTCTCATGCCTCAGAAACTCTGGTTGCTACTGCCTTTACCTCAAAGATAAGAGTTCTTCCATTGCTAGAATAATAATAAGTCTAGTAGAATAAAAATAAGTCTACTTTAGTCCACTGTTCATTCCCCAATCTTGAGGATTTGGGGATGGTGATGCCCACTGTGCTTCTAATTGAGAGGGGACTTAGATCCCATGGGGCAGATAGATGGAGCTATCTTGCTTACAGTAGCAGAGACTCTCTTTTTTTGGGGGGTGGGGGGGTGGGATGAGCATTAGTTAGTTGTCCTAGGAGAGTCCAATGAACTGGGGAGTAGGTGTTGCAACTTTGTTGAAATTCAAGGCTCAACGGGCACATGGATGGACCAAAGATTTAAGTCTCTGGGACATATATTTACCAAATATAGTGCTGATTATAGGTTCAAATAAAAGGGACAGAAGAGTCATGTGCAGAAAACCTATAAATAAGTCTAACTCTGTTACACTGGGGAGCATAAATCCCCCCAAAAAAGGCCCACTGACAGGGTGCCGAATTCCTGAGCTGTCTGCCCTTCTTATAGTTTCTGGATATCTCTAGAGCTCTCAGGAGCCCTGCTAATTAAGATGTATATTCAGGAATCTATCCTGAGGCACTGTTTACTGTAGCAGTCAATGAGAGCCTGCTGAGACTTGCATAAGCGTAACCTCTGGAATGACCTCCCAACACACTTGGACATTTCTTAACCATAAAAACTCATTTGTACTTACCTTTCCCCTCTTTTGGTGAAGGTCTTTTTCCAGTTCGCTAGTTGGTGCTTGGTAATAAGCGCTCATTGCCGAGGAGGCTTATCCCTGGGGCCATGCCCCGCACGGGGGTAAGATGGTGCGTTTATATGCTGAGTTTGGCTTAGAGTAAGGCCACATTTGAGCAACAAAGAGGCTTTCGGAAGTAACTCTCAGGCAGTATGTAATGCTAGGCTAAGTTTCAATCTCACAAGAACAAGTTCACAAGTACAACCATCAACATCAGGGGCCTGACATATGGCCTGTCTTCCTTCACTAGGCACTGTGCTTTCACTGGGGGGATTCTTGCTGTCCTATTAGAGAATGTAACAGAACTCGCCAGGATGGGAATTCAATATTCTTTCAGTCATAGTGTGGATCTCCACCCACGAAGACAGTGGCCCCATGGGGTTAAAATTTAACATCCTAGTTATATAACAATCACCTGTGGTTTGATACCGAGTTAACGTCAATGGAATTCGCCTACCCATTTCCTATATCCTTTTGTAATGTCCCCACTTTTTTTGGTGCTTGTTACCACTTCTATCTATGTACATCGTATATCAAAAACCATACATTTATCATTACTTTTTATGCTTGTGCATTTTAGCACCTGCAGGAAGTAGGAAGTGAAGTTACATACCAAACAATACACTACAAAAATACCAGCATTTATAATTATCCAAATTATTATCTTTACTTCAGGTCTTCATTTCTTTATGACACTTTGAAACACTGTCTCGTGTTCTTTCATTTCAGTTGGAAGAATTCCCTTTAGCGTTGTTTGTAGGGCAGGACTAGTGGTGATGAACTCCCTCAGCTTTTGTTTATCTGGGAATGTCTTAATAGCGCCCTCATTTTTAAAAGGAAAGTCTCACCAATTATAAAGCTCTTGGTTGGCAGTTGTTTTCTTTCAGCATTTTAGGTATTTCAAACCTCTGCCTCTTTGCCTCCATGGCTTCTGATGAGAAATTGGCACTCAATCTAATTGGGATTCCTTTGTATAATCACTATTTCAGTATATCAATGAACACAAATCCTATTTTGGTAACATGGTTACATTTGTAACATTAGAGAAGTTGAGTTTCTTTAAATATTCTAAGAATTTGCATAGAATATTATCAAAAAGAGGCAGATATTTTATTTTAGTTTTAAACTTCATTGCTTGTTTTGAAAGTGATTATGTAATTCCACAGTAAAACAGAATTGTTGAGAAGATATAAACATTATCATAGTTTAGAAGTTAGTAAAATGTTAATCTCCTGCAATAATTAAGATGTATGTTCAGGAATCTATCCTTTCAGGTTTGCAATGCATTTAAAGAGAAAAATTGCAAATTCTGGTTTGTAACTATATTTTTAAAAAATTTAATCCTTAAAATATTTGGTAGGGGTGGCACTTTTAATTTTCATATAATATAAAAAAATCATAAAAATGAGTACAAAGCTGTCCCACGTAACCTTTGCTCAGATTCACCATTCGTTAACATTTTGCCCCATTTGCTTTAGCATTTGCTTGCTCTTGCTTATTTTCTCTTTCATTCTCTCTCTCTCTCTCTCACTTTTGCTCTCTCCCACTCGAGCTTTTGCTCTCTCTCACTCTCTCTTTCTCTCTCTCTATACACACACACATAAACACACACCCTTGTTTCTGAGTCATTTGAGGGTAAGTTGCAGCCATCATGACCATTCCATTTAGTATTTTCTAAGGAAAAAGAAAATTTTCTTGCACAATCATAGTGCAATTATGTAAATCAGGAAAATTAATACTGACACAATGCTATTATATTAACAGAGTCTTGTAGCCCTACCCTAGATCTGATCTTTGCTCAAAAGGCATTTCTAATTAAAGAACCCATTGCTGGCTGAAAAGATGGTTCATATACTTTTATTTCCTCAGAATTCCGTTAAAAAAACTAGTCCTTATTGCATGTATCTCTCTCTCTCTCATATCATTATAGGCTCCTAAAACAAAAAAAAAACAAACAAAAGAAAAAGAAAACAAAACTCAGCATTGTGCCTGGAAATCTCCATAAGTAAATGATCAAGTTCATGAGCACATTTTCTATTTTCCACATTACTGTGGGCATCAGATTTGTTAAACTCCGTGTCACCATATAACAAGTTTCTTTTTTCTTCCAGGTTCCAAAAACATTGTTATCTCTTTCCTTATGCCCTAACTGGCATCTTCATCAAACTGAAGCAGGTGAGTGAGATAGGGAATCAATAGATGGGTCTGGAACCTGACAAGAAGTCCATGTGGATATCGATACCCCCAAGATGGCTGCTGGAAGACTTTTGGGAATGAAATTTACTCCGGAAGCCAGGAGAAGCCCCAGATATTCTCCAGGGGCCTTATAATTGGGCCTTCCTGGGGGATTGGTGGGTGGGGTAATCAATCAAAACAACAAATAGCTGGGACTCTTTCCATGCCAATAGTAAAGCGGCAGAATAATTAATGGTTCACAAAGCAGGCACAAAGACCGAATAGCTCACCTTCTTGGCTTCTGCGCCCTGCTCTCACCATGTTCCCCCCTGCATGGATCAACATGCAAGTAAAACCTGGGCATTTATAAACTATAATGGGAAATTGTAGTCTATAAATCAGCCCTTTTTATCACTCATCAGTCCCTTACTCTCTACCAGGGACCTATGATCTGTTATTTTCCCCCATTTCTCTTCCCTCCCTACCTTAATAAATTACTGGCCTAACTAACCCAATGTGCTCTTGAAATTCATTTCTGCAGCATGGTCAAGAACCTAGACAAAATCCAGTAACAAAACCGTTTATGATTTCTGCAGATATTCTTCATGAGGTCCTTTCAGCTTTCACTTACAGTCTTTTCAATGCCTTTGCAGCTCTCCTACCTTATCCTGCCCCTTCCAGTCTCAAAGCCACAGTGTCTCTTTTAATTTTTTATATGATAGTGCCCAGCATTCAAGTATCAAATTTTTGTCAGTTGGCATTTGATCAAAGAAGGAACATGATTATGAATTATTTAGAATAAAAGATTTATTAGAGCAATTAGACCTTACGCAATTGTGGTAGTTGTCAGTTTAGTCTACGCAACGTTATTTTCTGTCCCTAATGTTGAGCCTAAAGTCACTATAGGTCAATTATACTGTTAGTCAGGAAGAAATGGTGGGTGTGAAAAAGAGTAATGACAAACTGGAATCTACAAGAACAAACTGGAATTCATGAGGATAAATGGAGTGCAGAAAAACAATTGGAAGCCCCAAGGTCAATCTGGAACTGTATTTTTCTCTCACTACTTCTATCCATGTCATGTGTGACCATCAGGAGTGACTGGCCTTTTTTGTCATGAAGCTGTGTATACATTTGGTGCAATATTCAGAAAAATGGAATAAGCCTGTCACTGGAGGAGCTTATGGCTGGTGCTGCAACATAACAACACAGTGATCCAACAGATGAGCAACACGTGGATGAGCCACCACAGCTGACTGGAGTTCTTCAGTGACCTTCAGAACATAAACATGGCTGCTTCTTGGCTTTGACCTTCAAAATCTAGCACATAATCTTCTGGTTAACTTAAACCTTGAACCACACAGAAAAGATAATTCTAGGAAATATGGCTCCAACTTAGCTAAGTTGTTACAATAAGTTGTTACCATGCTTTGCTTTACTTTACTTAGCAATTTATTATCTTGGAAGTCACATCAGCATATCAGTTCAAATATAGCTTCCTCAATTTTTAACAATAAAATATTACTCCATTATGTGGATATAGCATGTAATCAACCAATTCCAATTCTATATATATGGGTTAAGTTTATTAAATAGTTTGTAATTACAAACAATGGGTAACTTTATGTGTGTGTTGCATGTGTATTCTATTTTTGTAAGAGTATCTTTAGGATAAATCTCTAAAATGAAATAGCTGAGTTAAAAGGTAAATAATATATATTTTGCTATATATTGCCAAATTCCTCTCCATAAAAGTTTACATTTGAATGAGAAATATGTTTGTAATCATTTTAAACTCACCAAGAGAAAAGTGTTAAATTTTAGCTTTTGTCAATATAATGGGAGAAAAAAATGGTAGCTCAGAATTGTTTTAATTTGCATTTCTATTATTATGACTGAAGCTAAACATATTTTCATATTTTACAGATTTTTTTGGAATTTTCTGTTTCTGTCTTTTGCCTATTTTTCAACCAAATTTCTTTGTTACTTTTTCCTCAAATTACCAAAACATTAGTTCTTCTTCTAGTTTTGTGTTTCAAACATTTTCTCCCATTTTGTCTTTTGAATTTTGGCTTTGGTCTTGATTTTTTTCCTATGCAAATGCTCTTTATTTTATACAATCTAATGGTTAAAAATTTCTTTCATTGCATTTAGAGTTTGAGCCATAATTATTTAGTCATTCCTCACATTCATATTCTAGAAAATTTCACTTTTATTTTCTTCTAGTATTTCTATGATTTTATTTTCTACATTTAGATTTTTATTTATTTGGATTTTATTTTCCATATGCTATGAGGGTCAGATCTAATTTTATCTTTTTCTTCATGACTAGTCAGTTGCCCTAGCTCATGTTTAAAAACAGTATCATTTTGCGTCAATGGTTTGAAATGCTATCATAATCATACACTGAATTTCCATATGTATTTGGCTTTATTTCTGAATGTCTGTTCTATATTACTGATCACCCTATTTACTCATGTGCCAGGACCACATGATTTGAATAATATTAGTGCCATAGAATGTTTTAATTTCTTGAAGGGCTAGTGTCCCCTCATAGTTATTCTTGTCTCTTTATTTTTCCATATTTACTTTAGTAACAGCTTCCCTCACAACACAAAAGATATATTTGTTAATAATTTTATTGGGATTATATTAAATTGATAAATTAACTTAGAGAGAACTGACATCTTTATTATTTTGAATCATCATTTCCAGACTGGTCAAGTCATTTTTGGGCACTCAGAAGTTTAACTTATATAGATTTTGTACATTTCTTAAATGTGTTCAGAACTATTAGATTTTCTTCATTTCACTTTAAAATTGTGTTTCCTCCATTAGTTACCTTCTAAATGATTTTTATTTGTGTGTATGAATGCTATTGTGTTCTGCTATTTAATTTTGTATCTTCTTATTTTTCTGAATTCTTTTATTATTTGAGTTATATTTATCATTGAATCTCCAAGAATTGCCACACAAAATGAGTAAATAGAGATAATTTTGCATCTTCTTTTCCAATTCACATGAGTCTAATTTATTTCTCTTGTCCAATTACAATGGTTAATAACATGAGGACAAAGTTAAATGAAGGTAGAAGTAGTGGGCATCCTTTCCTTGTGTAGTGAAAATGCTTCTAATGTTTCCTTACTAAGTTTCTGGATTTAGAACTAAGGTTTCCATAGTAGGCCTCAATGCTGTTGAAATCTTTTATGTCCTCATTTTATCCCTTAAATACAATCTTAAAAAAAAAAAATTATTGCCTCAGAATATATTTTCCCAAAATCAAATAAATGGATTTTTTGATACTTTAGATATTAAAATTTTAATTCTTTTACAATGTTCACAATAATTAATGAGCAAAAATGAACAAATAATCACTATTAAAAGTTTAAGGCTATCTCTTTAAGCCAAACTTAGGATATAAACTCACTACCTTCTCCCTGGCATGGGACATGACTCCCAGGGACGAGCCTCTCTGGCACTGAGGGAGTATTAAGTGCTAACTAGTGATGCATTTGGAAAAGACCTTGACCAAAAGAGGGAAATATTAAATAAAAATGAGTTTTTATGGCTAAGAGATTTCAAAGTGAGTTGAGAGGTCATTCCAGAGGTAACACTTATGCACATCTCAGAAGGATCTCACTGACTGCCACAATAAACAGTGACTCAAGCAAGGGGGCTTCTGAGAGCTCTAGTGACAGCTAGACACTATAGGCAGGGCAGACAACCCCAGGAAATTGACTTCCCATGGGTGGGCCTTACCTTGGAATAAAGTATATCTTATCTCCCCAATGTATCAAATTTAGACTCATTTGTAATTTTCCTACACATGGTTCTTCTGCTCCTTTTACTTGAACCTTTATTTAACACTATACCCATTAAATATATGTCCCAGAGACTTAAATTTCTCAGACAAACCCAGGACAACTAACAAAAGGATGATGATGGACTTCACCCATCCCCAAAAAACAGAGAGTATCTACAACAGAAAGTAAGACGGTTCCATCCATCTGCCCCATATTATCTATGCCCCCTCTCAATCAGAAACAGAGTGAGAATCACCATCCCCAAATCCTCAAGATTGGGGAATGAATGAACATAAGATGGGAATTCAACTATGAACTAAAGTAGACATTATTATTCTAGTAATGGAAGGATGTGTAACACTGATATAAAGTCATTGATCACCAGAGGTTGTGAAGGGAGGGGGAGGGAAGAATAGGTGTAGCATCAGGCATTTTGGGGGCACTGAAATTGTTCTGTATGATATGATATTGCAATGACAGACACAAGCCATTATACTTTTTGTCAAAATCTATAAAATTATGTGGTGCAAAGTTTAAACCATAATGTAAAATATAGACCATAGTTAGTAGCAATGTTTCAATATGTGTTTATCAATTTTAATGAAAGATGTTGTTAATGGGGCAAAGTGTGGGAGGGGAAGGGAGTGGAGTATATTTGAATCCCATATATTTTTGATGTAACATTTATGTAATCTAAAGCCTTTTTATCAAAATAAAGAAAAAAAGCTTATGGCTATGTGGCATAAGAGTGTATACAATTCTTGATAATATTTAATGGAAAACAAATTTGAGTTCATTCAGAAGAAACCACTGGGATGAAAAGACGTCTTAAACCATTTTAACAATAGCTAAAGGATATCGATAGATTTAGTATGGAGGGACACAGACCAAGAGGAGAAATGACAACTTTCAGTATTGGGAGGGGCATCATATAAAAGAAGGTGTCTGTTGTTTGATCTGGTAGATTTGGTTCATTGAAATAAAGAATAGAATTATTCTGAATTGAGCCAGAATAAGCTAGGATAGCACAGGTTACAGAAGGCAAGAATCAATTCTTAATCATTGGGTTGACATAATTTTATTACAAAACAGTAAGCTTCTTAGTGTTGGAAATTCTTAAATGAGAAAACAGATAGAAATCCTCCAGAAATGGATAAAAAATTAAAATAAATGATTCTCTATAATTTTTCAACTATTAAATTTGGTGAATCTTTATCCAAATTGATTTGAGGATACAATAGGTTATATCAGGGGTTCTTAACCAGGGGTCTTATGGACCCACAAGGGGTCTGTGGAAAGATTTCAGGGGGTCCATGAACTTGAATTGAAAAAAAAATCAACTTATTATCTATTTCCTCTGATCTAAAACTGAAATGTAGCATTTCCTCCACTTATGAATGTCTGCAGTAAATTGCAGTAGTATTCATTTCACATCACATTGCAGTTGTTGCATATCTTGAAAAATTACTTACACTAGTCCATAAATTGTAATTATGGTAGTTGTTGGATCCAACGCTAGTTGAGTGTCATAAAACCATCTACCTCTACGTTCTGAGATTTTCACCTGATTGGCAAAGGGGTCCATGGAACAAAAATGTTAAGAACCCTTGGCTTATATGTTCAACTTTGCTTTTGTGTTCAGATTAACCTCAAGAATAAATCAACTTTTCTGTTGGGTTTATTGATATTTATATTTCCTTAATAAAATGAATCTGTCATCACAAATTACTGTTATGGATTTGGTGTGTATGTGTGAAACAATGTGGGCAAAAAACTACCCTTGTCACAATTTTTTAAGATAATGAAAAATAGAAATAATTTCACCTGATAACTTCCATAGGTGTTTATAAAAATTGAAGTGAATGGTGGTGGTTTTAAATTATTTTTGACCCTAACTACTATTGTAAGTTTTAGACTTAGATTAGCATCTGGATAGCATTGAAATGGAGTAATAGCAAATATAACATTTTGTACAGATATAAAAAATGTTTGATTTAACTGAATAAAAGTCAATATTGTACAGAAAGAATACCAAATTGAAATTATTTTTATATCTCTGTAGGACATACTTCAGACTCTTTAGTTGATTCTGCTATTTTTGCCTTCATTTAAAAAAGTAAGTGGATATTTAGAATCAGAAAAAATCTAGATATTACACAGACTAGATGAACACTTTGGTGGTAAGAAACTCTTTGACTCTCAAGAGTTCACAAAATTATTCTCTCAGTATTGCTAAAACTAGAGTTAAGAATATGCCCCAATTCTCTTTTCTTCTTTACTCTTACTCTGCATAATAAAATGCTCTGAACCACATGTGATCTTCTATTGACTGGTTTCGCATTAGTTACCCCTTAGAAATTTTGGCTTTTACTTTGGTCTGTATCTCTGTCTTCCTGTTCTCTTCCCAGCGTGAAAAACAATCGTTTATCATAAGCTAATTGAGGACTAAATCAGTGGCAGATTTCAGCAATATCTAGCTTTAATTATTCAAAATTTCCTTGAGTTGAATTCATTCATTCATTTTGTAAATTGACTTTAGCTTCAGGTTTCACTGTGGCTTGTGCATGATTCACCTAGCATTTATTTTTTAATCTTGCAATCTTATCCTTATGACTCAGGATATTTAATCCCCTCAGAGCTACCGCTTCCCTAATCCTGCCTATTGCACATGCTAATATATTACTAATCTGAAGATAAAATGTACTAAAAAATGTTTGTGCCAGAAAGATTTTCATCCTACTGACTTGATGTTTTCTTTCTCTCCCTCTCCTTTGCAGAGTGTAATTCATATTTGATTTCTTAACATTAGCACAGATTAAGCGCCTGAGCATATATTTTCACAGTTAAAAATACAATCGAACAGTTCTACTTTTTTATTTTAAAGTGAAGCTGACAAAGTAATCTTAGATATCTAATGAAACTATTTTCAGACTGTGAATCCTTATGGATAAATACAAGTGAAAACAAAATATTTCAACTTTTGCTACAAATAAATGTTAATGAAGACAGCCTTTAAAATGTGAATGGCTTTCAACACCCTCTCATTCTTTAAAACACATATTCAGCTAGGGAAAAACACAATGGTGCTCATATACCAGAATTCATTTTTTTATAGTGCAATTATGCATGGAAAGCTCCCAATGTTGCCAACATTGGAAAATGTTCCTTCTGAGGTATTCTGCAAGCCTTCTGTTTTCTACAAACTTGCTTGAGCACATGCAAAGCCTAAGAATCAAACTGTTTTCCCCAAAGCAGATAAAAGCTATTAGTAGCAAGACTAAAATTATGATAATGATATGCTATTGTAGGGAATGGCCAATATGAAGAATTTTCTTCCAAGGGTACCCTGTAATAATTACCAAGACTCTAATTTTTCTTTGATAATGAACATTTCACCATCCTTTGGCTGCCCCCATCAAATAATATTAAACTAGTTGTTGAAGTATTTTAAAATGCATTTCACACCTCAGTGTTCTTTAAACTATATTACTTGCTATTACTCTTTGATATGATGGTGTTTTGTGGGAATACCTAAGATCTGAAAGATTTGTTATATTGAATTATAAGGAATTTATTAATTCCTATAGTATGATTTTCCTGAGTAATTTGCCAAATTTTAAAAGACCCTGGACCACTATCTTTCTCACTGCTACTGTTGCCCCTAAAAATTTGTCATATTGTATTTTAGGAAATTTTATAACTTCCAATGACTTATGGACTCCCAGGATAATTTATCTGGACAACTGTCATGTGCATTGCAGCAGTTGCTCCTAAGCCAGATTCTCACACTCTGTGTCCATTAGTTCATGTTTTAAGGCAGTCAGCATAAAGCCTGGGGTACACAGTTGATCTCACTCTGGTTTGAAGACACTGTCTTGCTCTAATTTCTTCCAGAAGTCTACTATATCATAGCTGGGGACCTAAATAGATTTCAATAGAAAGAAAATGCAATAATAAATTTCTTTATCCTGTGATTAGTCTGAATTAATTTATTTTCTAAGGAAACAAAGTGACAGAGTAAAAATCCAATCAATCTTAGGGAATAACACTTGTGAACTTCTTTACAGGTCACAATTTTGTCCTGAATCTGCAGAAACAGTTTATACAAGTGTCCTTTATCTGTTTGTTTGTTTTTCTCTTGTGAACACTTTTTGCTAGTAAAAATACCCTCTTTTTATATTTAGGCTGGATTTTATCTATGTAGGAATGATTACTTTCCCAGTTCAAGCAATTTCTGAACTCCAGCATGAAAATTTCTTTTTGTATTAAGAAGTTGTGGGTTTACAGAACAATCACGCATAAAACACAGGGTTCCCATATAGCACCCTATTATTTTTTATATACTTTTTTATTTTTTAAAAAGGATACTTAGATTACATAAATGCTCCATAAAAAGTATAGGGGATTCCCATGTGCTCCGTTCCCTAGCCCTCCCACATTTTCAACATTAACGATGTCCTTCACCAAACACTGTGTTATTACAACTTGCATTCGTGTGGTACATTTGTTATAGTTGATGAGAGCACATTTTTATTTAATACATGGAGTATTAAATATAGTCCATGGTTTACATCAGGTGTTACAATTTGTGTTGTATAGCCTCACAGATTGTTTTCAAAACATTTTTATTCAAGTAATATATATATCACCTAAAATGTCCCTTTTTAACCACATCCAAATATATAACTCAGGGTTGCCAGTTATGTTCACAATGCTGTGTTACCATCATCACCATCCCTTTATTCATAATTCTAAATATATTACAATGTTTATGTTGTTTTAAATTGATTGCTACATATGCATATATTTCTTCAATAATTTTCCTGACTTTAAATTTCATGTATAACTATAAATAGCTGCACTCACACGTTGGAATTAAATAATAGAGAGAGTCATTTGTTCTGTGTAAAGCAACCATGCAAGCAGGGGGCCCTAAATAGTAATTTTAGGGCAATTATCAGAGCCATGAATCAATTGTACCTGCTACAATACTGGGAAATTATGATTATTCTCAAATTTATGTAAAATTATCTCTTAGATCACTTAATAACATTGACTTCTAAATATGATGGCCACATTTTAGATTAAATTACTGGTGCTTATTTATTTTAGATCCTGAAAATATCCTCCAAACTGCATCAGGGCACATTTGTCAAGAGTGCTAATTCATAGAAACATAAACACTGGAAGATAATTTAGTTTGTGCTTCTTTTACAAAGGCCAGTCTATTACATCTACAATAAAGCTCAGTAATATACAATACTTATTCCAGATATACAGAGAGCCCAAAAAACTTCTCATTCTTACTCCACAGTTCTAACTTCAGGTATAATTAGATTTAAGTCATTTAATTCTTAAAAATATAGATCTCTCTTGGAGATGAATTCCATTTTAAAACTTATAATTTATTGGGTAATTTGAAGTTAAGCATAGCATTTATATGTTCATCAACATATGTATTTTTTGTTATTCCTTAACTAAAGATGAACACAAATTTTGTGGAATACTATTAGTTGGATGTTTTACCACTGATTTAAGAGCAATATGCATTCAAAAGAGGGTGCATAATGGGCTTAATTTTTACATATTTTAATTTTTTTTCTCTCATAAATTTATGAGTTTAGGGGTATCATGCCCAGTTGAGAAAACTTAGGAACAAACTATAATTGTAGATTCATAATGAATTTTCACTTCTGAGCCAAATTTGAGTCAAGAAGAACATAATTAAATTAATTTGCTGGATACTTAAATAAGAGAATTTAAAGGTTAGGAGACCAGTGAGATTCTACATGTTTGTCTGTTGCTACAGTCTCAGCTATCAGTTTGCATGAGAATGGGAAGAGGCAATTAATATGGGAAGTTATTTATGTTTTGGATGTTGAAGCAGGGGAATGTTGGCCAGATAAAATATCCAATTAAAATAAAATATTTAAGCTTCTGCTGTAGGACATGAAGATGCCTGGTAGAGAACTTGCTGAAAATCTGGACAAAATATTTGAAAGACCTGTTTTCAGGTGTTGTCACAACAGGCAACATAGGGCTGAACACCTTAAAAAAGGGAATTAAGTGAGATGAACCCCAAAATTTCAATGATCTTAACTGGGTGCACTTTTCAGAGCACAGTACCAGAAAGAAGAGCTTAAGCAAGCTAGGCAATCTCTCAAGATGAAGACACAAAAGAGGAGCTGGGAAAGATTGGGCCACTGAAATTGAGGAGGGTCTCAATGAAGATAAAAGGACTCCAGAATCAACATAGGAATCCTGTGGTGTCTTTGGCTGTTTACTGACAGTGCAATATGCACATTGTTTGCTGACTGCACAGTGTGAGACTCCAAGAATCCAGGCATATTCCCATTTGAATAATTCCCAGAGCTGGCAATTTTTTTTTTTTTTACCTTATGTCCAGCCAAGTAGGAGATCAAATTAGACACAAGACATTAAACTTGTAATATCAAGCATCCAATACAAAACTACTATTCATGTGAAATTAGTACATGTTACCCATAACCAAGGAGGAAAACCAGTTAACAGAAACAGATCCAGAAAAAAGAGAAGATGGGATTTATACACAAGGCTTTAAACAGCTATTATAAATATAATAAATATGTTTAAGAAAATAGAGGAAAAATGAATATAATTAGGAGAGATATGGACTCTGTGCAGAAGAACAAAGAGAATTTTACAAATGAAAAATGTAATATCTGATATGAAAAATCCAAGGAATGGTCCCTGCATGAGAAAAACAGAGATCAGAGAGAACACTATACAACCAGATCTAAACCAAAGTAAAGAGATTAAAACACACACTGAAAATAAATGAAATGAACCTTAGTGACCTATGGGGCAATATCAAGCAGTCTAGCACATGTGCAATTGACATTCCAGAAGAAAATTAGCCTTGATTATATCTTCACACCATACACACACAAAAACTTGAATAGATCATGAATCTAAATATGAAATCTAGTATTATAAAACTTCTACAAGAAAACATAGAATCCCTCTGTGATCTTGTAATGGGCACAGATTTCTTAGGAAACAAAAAGCATGAACCATAAAAGCATATATATATGTGTGTGTGTCATCAAAACTAAAACCTGATCCTTGAAAGACATGTTAAGAAAATGAAAAGTCATGGGTGTGAAATTGTGAGAAAACATTTACCATATATATATATATATATATATATATATGAACATATTAAAAATGCTTATATAATAATACAAACAACATATTTACAAATAAGCAAAATACTTGAATCAACATTTTATAACTGAGGATATGCAAAGAGCCAATATACATGTCAAAAGATGATCAACATCGTTATTCATCGAGGAAATATAAAATAAACCACTATGAGACTGATTGTAAAGCCATACAATCAATAAGATTAAAAATACTGGAAATAGCTAATGTTGGGGAGGCTCTGGAATATTACAACTCTCATACACTTCTTTTTTTTTTTAATTTATGTTAATGTAAAATGGTACACGATTTTAGAAAACAATCGTGCAACTGCTGATAAAGTTAAATATATACTTAGCATGACTCATCAATTCCGGCTCCAAGGGAAAGGAAAGCGTGTGTCCACACAAAGACTTGCACTCAAACGTTCATAGCACCTTTATTCCCAATCATCCTAAACCAGAAACAACCAAATGTCTCTCGACAGGTGAAAGAATAAGCAAATTGAAATACAATGGTATGTTCCTTCGCATTTAAAGGTAATAGACTACACTATGCATGAAGGTCAAAACTATTGTTCTGGGCAGAAGAAGAGAAGCAGAAGAGTATATAATGCAATAATGATTTCATTTTAGTGAAATTCTAGAAAAAGCAAAACTAATCTGTAATGATAGAAGGCAGGTCTATGATTGTTCTCTATCTCCATTGTGGTGGTGGTTAAATATTCTGATATTTGTTAACATTCCTCAAACTGATGATTTAAAATGGGCTGATTTTATTTTATGCAAGTTGTACCTTAAGAAAAGTTGATAAAAAATGTCCCCCTCCAGGTGATTTTCCATCTATTATTTCTCTTGTTCTGTTTCCCGTGATCCAGTTTGCATAATGGTACTGAACATACTTAGCACAAATACCCATGTGTCAGATGCTCTTTTAAGGACCTGCCAATAACAGCACATCCAGTCTTCACTGAGTGCTTATTTTGCTGCAGGTAGTTTTCCTGGGCCTCAGACGTGTTAATTCACTTTGTCTTCTCGGGAGCCCTATGAGATATGTAATAGAAGAATTCCGATTTTCCAGATAAGGAAATTCAGGCCCTGGAATAGTCTATAACTTGTCTAAGGTAACACAGCTAGTAGGTGAAATAGGGAAGTTTTAAATTCAAGCAGCTTGTTTTTAGAACTTGTGCTTTTGATAGCAAAAATAAAGTAGATTTTAAGATTTTCAGCCGGGCAAGAGAGAAACCAGTTTAACTTCTTGGGCAAATCTTAATTTCCAATATTATCCTCAAAGTCAAAACTCTTATACAATATATAAAGGAACAACACCGCATGAAAATGTCAGCCCAATCTTAATTTCAAAACCTATTTTCTAGTTGGCAGCTCAGTCCTTGACAAGCAGTGACCTTGCAGTTAACTGTGATTGCTGGAAAACGTTTGCCACTCGCTCCTGGGCTCTGCTCTGTGAATTGCTTGCCTCAGTTCTGGACCACCACTGGGGCAATCTTCTTGAGGCTCTTCCTGGTGGACCCCCATCTCTGCTATCGCTTCTCACCATTGTCTGCCAGATTTCTAGAACGTTTTTCAGAGAAAGTCACCGTCTATTGCTGTATTAGTTTGCCAGAGCTGCTACGATAAATACCACGCAATGAATGGGCTTAAAGTGCAAGCATGTATTGTCTCATGGTTTGGAAGCCAGAAATCTGAAATCAAGATGTCAACAAGGTCCTGTTTTCTCCCAGTTCAGTAGCCGGTTCTCCATCACAGGGTGGTTCACATGGAGATCTCTCTCTCCTCTTTGGCTGCCTCTTATTTCTGAATTCTTCTTCTTATAGTTTCTTTTACTTCTGGCTTCTTCTGACTTACCGTGTCTGAATTTCCTTTCTTTATAATGTTTCCAGTCATTCAGATTAAGGCTCACCCTGATTCAAATTGGCCTCTTCTAAATAGGATCTTCGAAGATGCTATTTACAAATGAATCTATACCTTAATAATAATCTCTTCAAAGGTCCTATGTATAAATGAGTTCACACCCACGGGAATGCAGATTAAAGCTCGAGCATGCCTTTTGTGGGATACCTGATTCAATCCCCAACATTTGCTTAGCTGTTTTTGAGCAAGCTGCCTATCTGAATAGACAAGCACTTATTTAGTTTTATTGTAGCTTGTTCTTTCCAGGAAATTCTCATGAACATAATAGTAGTAGTATTTGTGGTGGTGTACGGGGTTGGGGAGGCATTGGGTTTTAGGACACTCAAATGCAGCCTCCCACTGTCCTTTCTCATACTCTCCTGTTGAGTTAGATCCTCTCTGACACACACTCCTTATTTAGGCTGCTTTTATCTCAGAGACCTGCTTTTCGGCTTCTATAGGAAATCCCTCCTATTGTCTATCAGATGTGCTTTTAACCTCTAGTGAGGTCATGTCTAATTGTTTTCCCATGGGAATACTGAGCTCAGTGCGAGTCAGATGCTGTGGCTATGCCCCTGTTTAAAGGACTCCAATTACTCTGTGATGGTTAAAGACAATTCTTTCAGGCAACACATAGGGGATTTTAGCTGGTAGCAGTTGCTGTATGCTGAGCTGAATGTCACCTTGGGCCTAGTGAAAATGTGGTGAATAAATATGTTACTTCCTCCACTTTTAAAATGCAGATTCTAGAAGTTTTGGAAGGAAGAGTTATGGATTTCAAAAGTTTTAATGTACATGGTGACAGATGACAAGCTGATAAGAGCTTTTAGTCTCACAATAGCATAACAGCAACTATGAATAGAAGGAGGCAGTGGTAAAAGCACTTGAAACCTACAATTTTCAGAAGCTTGTAACCGTTGAAAAAAATGCCTTTTCCTGAAACTCGTGATACTTTTCTTTCTAGCCTGAGAGAAACTCTGAAGAAATACATAGTGCTTTTTAGTTCAAACATGCTGAAGCCATCATTTACATGCTCTACACTCTTCTTTCCCCTTTTAGTTTTTTTTGGATTCTGTTAGAAGATCGATTTAAAGTTTATGTTTACCATGAAATGATCAATTTATATATTCATTAGACTCTAAACACCCATAAATAACTTGGTGAAGAAAGTGATACGTTTTCTTTATACATTTCTGTGGGTCATTATTATGGTGGCTTGAAGCTGTATGTACCCCAGAAAACACGTTCTTGAATCTGATCCACGCCTGTGGGTGTGAAGCCACTGCAAGTAGGAGCTTTCCGTGAGGCTGCTGCAGTTAAGATGTGGCCACCTCAGTCAGGAAGGGTCTCAACCCTCTTACTGGAGTCCTTTATAAAAGGATGAAATTCAGACAGAGGGAAAGAGCCACTGAAGCAAGAAACTGAAAGCAACAAAATCTGGAAAACAAGAGAGAACGGCAGGCGCCGCCATGTGCCCTGCCATGTCGCAAAGGAGCAAAGAAAACATCACCTTTATGATGTCTTGATTTTTATATTTTCCTGGATTCTAACTAGGAATCAATAAATTCCCATCGTTTAAAAGTATGTATTTTTTACTACCTATTTTTCTTATTGGATTAAAAGCAAACTGATTTCATATATGACAGTCAAAATTAAGTGAGGGCAGTGGATGTGGTTCAAGCAGTTGAGCGCCTGCCTCTCACATGGGAGGTCCCGGGTTTGGTTCCTGGTGACTCCTGCAAAAAACACAAAAAAACAAACAACAAGTGAAGCAAACAAACAAACAAAAAAACCAACTCAGGGAAGCCAATGTCTCTCAGTGGTTGAGCACTGGCTTCCCACATATGAGGTCCTGGTTTCAATCCCAGGCTGCCAGTAACTCAGAAAAAAAAAAAAAAAAAAAAAAAAATTAAGTGAGGAACTTCAAATATATGAAATTCACATAAAATCCTTCAAATTTACCTGGATAGGGTCTTATTCTTTCAAGTACTTTGACACATCAGGGTGAGGAATGACAGACATGATTAATTTATATACCTATAGAAAAAACCTTAACTTACTTATTATACATACAAACAGAAATGCATTTTTGACACATAAATCAAATTATGAGATTCTGCATAAAGTACCTTATTAAATTATATTGTGCTTTTAAAGCTGCAAAAATAATTTCATATATATAGAAATTTATCTGAATTTTTTATTTTAATCTGCATCAAATATCTGAGATGCATCCAGTATTCTTAGAACTTCTGCATATTCTAAATCTATGTAGTTGACATTATGCCTAAGTAATGATTTATCTACTTGAAAAGTGCAAATAATTCTTTTTCTCAATAAAATAATGCAACATATGCCAAATCTTACCTTCTGAAAGAAGCAAGCCTTCAAATGCATAATGAAAGGCTGAAACATAGAAATTTATTTTTCTGCTATTGAACTCCAAACAGGTGTTCATAATCAGTGGGCAGTACTCCCCCCACCAAGTGGTAAACTCAGGACCACAGGGTCCTTCTGTGTTTCTACCATCTTCTTCATAGGGGCGCCAAAGACATTGTGCTTGTAGGCATCAAGCAGTATCAGCAGAAAGATTAAAGAGAATCTTGCACAGGAGTTTTTAAAAGGTCAGTTTAGAAATAACACACATCAATGTCCCTCACATTCAGCTGCCTGAACTCAGCCACATGGCCATACACAATTGCACAGGAAGCGAAACGTGTTGTCTAGCCGAGTGCCTGGGTGACGAGGAAGTCAGCAACACGAAGAGCTACAGATTATTATTTTCTTACATAATATATACGTGTGTCCAAAAAAGGTGCAATGAAAAAGAAATTTCTTAATAGTATTTTAAATTATTTTATATTAATACATAGTTATTTTACCTTAGTCTGATAATGCTTTTCATATGTTAGGCATTTAATGATTTTTTAAATTGTTTGGTATAAAGCAAATCTCTAATATTGAAAAACTATGATTCCAATGAACAATAAGAGATTCGCATTCAATACTGAAATAAAATGTTGTTTTTCTCTAAAATTTTAGCATGCCAATGTATTAGCTACAGTTTTAATGGAATACTGGTTTGGAACTTTCTTTTCTAGGTATACTCTAATTTCAGGTAATCTCTTTCCATACAATATAAAACCATCACATTTGAAAAGGAACTGATCATTATGGTCACAAAATGTATTTTGTAAGGACAAAATATATGTAAATGTATTTACTGATTTGTTCATTTTGAAAATGGTGTATTTTCAAAAGGAGGTGTAAATATTGCATTTTGCCAAGGGAATAAATTGCCACATCACTATAATAAAAGTCAGCTTTTTTACAAATAATGAAGTTTATTTTGGGGGGTTCTCAAACATATTCAAAGTGTTGAATTTAGCCTTTTTTTCCCCAAAATATATGGTTAAAAATCTATATACATTATTTTCCCATCCACTGTCCATTAGTTTTATATTTGTAGTAGTATATTTTTGGTAGTATTATGTTTCTTATTCTACATCACATTCTTATTTCTTTTTACACTGAGTAAAGAATTTTATTGATATTTTACATAACAGGCAAATTATATTAATACATCAAAAGTGATATTTATGCATCAATTTTATTTTGAAAGATTCTCCAAATAAGACTGCACATTTCATCCATACCATAAAAACATCCATGTGGAATGTATATTCAAGAAATTTGGTTCAAAATAGTTGTTAGTACTTTTTTTGTACATCTTTAAATAGCAAGCATATACAAAGTAATGAAAGGGAGAACTCAGCTGAAATTTTTCGGGCTTGTATCACACAAAAATGTCCTCTGAAGGGAGAAAAGTTTTCACAAGAGTGTGCTTGAAATGTGAGTAAAGGATGTATTGTCATCAAATTATTAGGATATATTACACATATCTTTGCACTGTTATCCTTTTAAAGGTTCTTTCCTCAGGGTATGAACATATAGTTACATTTCCTCTTCTCAAATGGCATGAACTAGTTTCACAACGACTTAAACATTTTGTTTTACTGGTTGAGCAACTTCTCAGCTCAAAATCTGCAATGGTGTTCAGAGTAAAATCCAAAGATCTGATCATCGTCTAAGAGCTATCTTAATGGTGTTTATCCCTCATGTTGCACCTCAACCCTGTGACCACACTTCTTACCACTTTGTACTAGATTGTTCCACTCCAGCCATCATGGTCTCCTTGATGTTTCTTAAACACAAAAAACATTACTTTTTAAAAACCTTTGCTATACCCTTTATCTGGAAGTTTCTTTCCACTGTGTGTCAGAGAGCTTTGTTGTATCACAAAACATTCAAAATTACTGTGTTAAATATGACATTCAATTATTAATGCAAGATTAAGCATTTGACCTGGACTCAGATGTGTGCTTTGTCTGTTCCTAGCTAACTTACTCATGTGTCTGTCTTCAGCTGCCAGGAGTCACTAGTCTAGAATGGTTTCCCATTCCCCAGCAGACTATCCACAGCTTGTTCATATGGAAACTAGATAAAGCTCAAGAGAGAGTGTAGAATCCTGCAAGGACTCTTAATGCCCAGGCTTGGAACTGGCAAACTTTTATTTTGGCTATATGTATCGGTCAAGTCACAAGGATTTGGGAAATAGACTCTATCTCTTTATGGAAGGATCCGCAGTCACATTTTAAAGAAGTCTGACTATAATAGGGGAGTTAGGATGTTGTTTTCATTGCCTAGGTTGCTTAAAGCAGATTCCATGCACTGGCTTTAACCATGGGAATTTAGTAGTGTACATTTTGAGGCTATTAAAATGTCCAAATCAAGACATTATCAAGGCAATGCTTTCTTTATGAAGACCTGCTGCTGGTGATCCTTGGCTCCTCTGCCACAAGGCAAGGCACATTTTGACATCCGCTTGTCTCTTCCTTCTCTTCTGGGTTTGTTGATTTCAGCTTCTTGCTTCTGTGGCTTTCTCTCACTCTAACTTTCATTCTCTTACAAAGAATTCCAGTAATAGGATTAAGAACCATCCTGATTGAGGTGGGTCACACTTTAACTGAAATAAAATCTTCATCAAAAGGCTAGAATTTAATTATCTTGGAATACTTGATCCTCAGTCTGAGTACATAATATATAATATAGTGTATGACAGTGGAAATAAATATTCAATCAGAAGTGAAATTGTAAAAAAAAAAAAAAAAAAGAAAAGAAAAGATCTTACTTAAAACAGATTCACACCCATAGGCATGGATTAAATTTAAGAACATGTTTTTATGGGGTGCATACAGCTTCAAACCACCATGTATGTCTTTGGAACCAAAAATTTAGGATTATGATGGAAATGGATAAAGATTGGTGATAAATATATTAAAGGACCAATTACAGTTAGGGATACAGCTATATACTTGACAGGAGTGTTCAAACAGAGAAATCAGTTGAATTCTCTAAACTTCATTCTGATGATGAGTCTTCCATTAACATTGTATATGGTTATTTTATGTTAACATATGAAAAAATAGCCACAACGTTTCTAGTTAATATTCTATTATTATCATTAGAGATAAGATGAGAGTAGAAGGATACCAAGAATACATGGAGAAAGTAGGGAAGATAGGAAAAAGGCAGTATAGAAATTAGTAGATCATAGAAATTAACATATCTCATAGTATTCATCCCATTTTGCAAAGTATAGGTGAAGTGATAAGGAGAGAGGTAGAATTTATTTATTTTTCTTTGTTACAATGTAGTTGATAATCATATCCTTTTATTGCTACACAAGAATGCACATGCATAAAGGAATTGCAACAGGTTAATAGGAATTGAAGGGTAAATAAGGATGACAAATGGATAGAAAATGGTAGTTCAATGATAAATCCCTTTTCTCTTTCATTGGGACTATATAATTGAAAATTAAAACTTTAAGGAGAAGAGATGGATTCTTAAAGTAAAACTGAATATATGTGTCTTACAAATATAACTTTGGATAGAGGACACAGTTCTCATTCCTTTCTGAAACATAGACTTTACCTAGAAAATATTGCTTAATAGTAAGTAAGAAGGATGAAATTTGACTTTGCATACGCAAGGCTAAAATATAACATTGAAGGACCTGCAATCAAAATTCTTATGGAAAAACCTACATCTTTATAATCCCCCTCTGTTCAAAAGAAAGAGAAGGAGAAAGAGAGAGTTAGGGAGTGAGAGAAAGAGAGAGCAAGAGAGAAAGAGCAATTCTTTAGCTGCAGGTTTTTCATAAGGTTATTTTTAAGATGCTGTCTGTCTGTCCATGAAAATGGACCTCTGAGAACCATTGACTGTCCATTCTGAATCTACAGCCACGTTTGTGAGGGGGCCTCACTTCCACCAAGCTGCCCTGAGCCACTGACTGAGCATGGCAGTGATACTAAAGTGGTCCATTTTTGAAATTCACAAGACACTCTGACTCCCCCATCATCAACTTTGGCTCTAGGACTCAAATGGCTTTGCCTAAAATTTTTTAGAATGTTCTGCTATTTAAGCCTCTTCAGATCCATCCATTCTTCATTCCCTCTCCATTCACAAGGAGAAGATCTTTATTTTAGTCTAATGGTTCTCTTGACCTCTGCTGGATCCCTTATCACCTTCCCTCATAGGTGCTTTCTTCAGTAAATCACGTTTGCATCAAATCCGGTCTTGGCATCTCCTTTTTAGAAGACATGAAGTAATACAGGTGGTGCCAGGTGTGATCTGAGAAAACAGGCAGTAAGATGAGGTGCTGGAACTGGCTCACTCACCAGCTGGCAGGCAAAAAGTATGTCATTTTGCATAGTAAGTGGGGCATAGGTAATTCCTAACACCTGGTCGTGGTCTAATTGCTAAATATTTCATGGAAGGTGGCCTGGAAAAGTGTTAGAGTGGAAGCGGGTGCCCTAGCAGGTGCAATGATTAGGGCATTTGAAAGTTATTTGGAAACAAAGCCTACAAAGACTGTAAAGCTGGTTGGTTTCTGCTAAGTTATGTGGAAGCCATGTCCAGAAATAATTAAAAACTGAGGGCCTTTAAACAGGCAGTCAAATAAATGTGAGAGCCAGTAATCCTCCTTTTAGCTTGATAGTAGGACTATCTACCCTTCAGTGAAATAGTGGAAACTGCTGAGAAACAAATAGAAATTTTATACTTAGAGTCAGTGAGCTCTGGAGATACTTAAAGGATCACCCAAGACAAGTCTGTTATGCTAAGTTTGGGGCCCTGGTTGAGAAAACCTGAGACCTAGAAATGTGTGATACAAATATTTGGATGGATATCCCTAAGTATATTGACTCTTCAGACCCTCAGAGTTTACAGAGATGGCCCAATATTACCTAATAAAAACATTATTTGCGCAGTAAATGCTGTAGCAGTCCCTCTCCCATAAAGAAAGAGTGCTCTCTTTAGGACATACCCTCACATCCTTTTCTGTATTTGGAGTTTTTAACTAAAATTAACTTCCAGAATAACCCAGGTGGTGAAAGAATGAAAAAAGATTATACAGCAAATTAGCAGGAAGAAGCAGATAGCATGTACCAACAGAAATCAGGGGAATACTACTGAGATTAGAATTTGAGGGTGCTTCATCAAGCAAGCCAGAAAATAAAACCAGCTAGACAAACAAAATTCATTGACTTTAAGGTACTTTCTTGGGACACAAGATTTAATACTCTGACAAGGAACCTAGTATATGGAGACAGTAACTACAAATGCTGTTCTTAGAGGCTGAAAAGCCATTGCCAATGCTGAATGAAATACTCAAATTGCCTTGCCAATTAGGAGATAAAGGAACAAAGAGGCATTACATTGGATTACTTCAGTCAAGGGAAGGACAATAGTTTGTTCTAACTGGAACAGACACCCCTGGATAAGGGTTTACCTTCCCTGTGCACAATGGTCCTTCCAAACCTACCATCCATGGACTTACAGAATGCCTTATCCACTGTCATAGCATTCCACACAGCATTGCTCTGCTCAAGAAACTTACTTCACATCAAATTAAGTGTGGGAATGGACAAATGCTCGTGGAATTCACTGGTCTTACCAATTCTCCATCATCCTGAGGCAGCTGGGTTGATAGAATGGTGAAATGACATTATGAAGACTCAATTATGGTACCAACTAAGTGGCAATAATTTGCAGGGTTGGGGCAGTGTTCTCCATGAGGACTCTGATGCTTATGTTCATGTGTCAACTTGGCCAAGGGATGGTATCCAGTTTTTTTGGTTAAGTAAGCACTGGCCTAATTGTTAATGTGAGGACATTTGGTGGACTTAAATCAACACTAAGCTGATTGCCTCTACTGTTGACTACATCTACAATCAACTAAGGAGACTGCCTGAAGCAATGAGAAAAGTCTCATCCAATCAGTTGAAGGCCTTAAAAGAAGAAGTGATGATTTCAGCAGTCAGAAGAAAGAGTCTCCATCTCTAATTCAGCCAGTCAGCTTCTCCTGAGGAATTCATCTAGGACCTTCATTGGAGTTTCCAGCTTACAGACTGCCCCATAGAATTTGGAATTGTTCATCCCCACAATTGCATGAGACAATTCTTAAAAAATTCTCATAATATTTACAGCTGTCTCCTGCCCATTCTGTTTCCCTAGAGAACCCTGACTAATACACTATAAACCAATAAATTCCTATTGTTAGTGTGGAAAAAGACCTTGACCAAAAGGGAGAAATATTGAACACAAATGAGTTTTTATGGCTAATAGATTTCAAAGTGAGTCAGGAGGTCATTCCAGAGGTTACGCTTATGCAAGTCTCAGCAGGATCTCATTGACTGCCACAGTAAACAGTGCCTCAAATAGTGGGGCTCCTGAGGGCTCTAGAGATATCCAGACACTGTCAGCAGGGCAGACAAGCTCAGATATTCAGCACTCTGTCAGTGGGCATACTTTGGAATATATGCTCCTTAATGTAAACAGAGTCCAACTCATTTAAAATTTCTCGACACATGAATCATCCACCCCTTTTATTTGAACCTATAATTATCACTATACTTGTTAAATATATATCCCAGAGACTTAAATCTTTGTGTGTTCATATGCCAGTAGAGCCCTGAATCTCAGCAGAGTTGCAACACCTACTCTCCAATTCATTAGACTTACCCAGGACAGCTAATAAAAAGATGATAATGGACAATGCCTATCAAAAAATCAATCAAACAAACAAACAAACAGCAACAACAAAAAAACAAAAGCAAAAGCAAAAACAAAAACAAAAAAACAAAACCAGAGAATATCTACAACTGCAAGCAAGACAGTTCCATCCATTTGCCCCATGGGATCTAAGAAACTGGATGATTTTCCCTGAGATCAAGAACAAAGTAAGGATGATCCCTCTTACCAATCCAATTCAATGTACTGGAAGTCCTAGCTAATGCAATCAGAGGAGAAGAAGAAACAAAATGTATACATATTGATAAGGAAGAAATTTAAAATGCCTTTGTTCACAAAAGTCATAACTGTTTATGTAGAAAATCTCAAATAATTGACAACAAAATGTCTAGATAATTCAGGAAATTATAACAAAGTAATACAATGTTATATATACAAAATTCTATTGTTTTCCTATGTACCAGCATGGAACAACTGGGATTTGAAATTGAAAGATACCATTTACATTAACACCAAGAAAAAAATCAAAAGCTTAGGTGTAAACCTAATAAAATATGTACAAGATCATTATGAGTAAACCTACAAAGCTCTGATGAAATGAATTAATGAAAGATCTAAATAAATGGAGAGATATTCCATGTTGATGGATAGGGAAATTTAGTATTATTAAGATGTCAATTCTTTCCATCTTGGTCTATAGAATCAATACAATCATAGTCAAAACTCCAGCAAGTTATTTTGTTGATATATAAACACTGATTCTAAAGTTTTTATGGTGGGACAAAAGATACAGAATACCCAACACAACCCTGAAGAACAGTTTTGGAAGACTGATACTACCCAACTTCAAAATTTCTTATAAAGTGACAGTGATCAGGAAGGGATGGAGTTAGCAAAAGTATACATAGCTCAATGGAACAAAATTAAGAGCATAAAATAAGCCATACAAATATAGTCAACTATAGCTGTGACAAAGGAGCAAAGGCAATTTAATGGCAAAAATATAGTCTTTTTAACAAATGGTGCTGGAACAACTAGATATCCACATGCAACAACAACAAAATAAATCTAGAGACAGAGCTTATACCTTTCACAAAAAATAACTCAAAATGTACCATAGACTGACCTGAGTGAACTGTTTTGGGGATCCACAGTGCAAGAGGCTGCTGGGCATCATTCTGGAGGGAGCTGGACAAAGAGATAAAGAGCCCAAGGGAAAACAGAACACAGAACTGCAAGGATATAGAATAAGAGGAACCAAGTATCAAAAATTAACCTTACCACACACAAAGAAACAACAAAATAAAACTCTAGAGTAGACAGAGAAACTAACCAACCAAATAATCCTGTCAAGATAAACAGATGCCTAGACACCAACAAAAAATTACAAGCCATACTAAGAAAGTCATACTAAGGAAGACATGGCCTAGTCCAATGAACAAACTGAAAAACAGGAGGAGATGCAGAATGTAGCACAACTAATCAAAGATGTCCAAACAAATATCATGAATCAACTTAATGAAGGGAAGGAAGAGATAAATAATATTAAGAAGACACTGGGGGAATATACTGAAAAAATTATAAGCCTACATAAAAAGATAATGGACCTGATTGTGATGAATGGCAAAATGCAAGAAATCAAAAATACACTAGAAGCACATAACAGCAGATTTGAACGGGAAGAGGAAAGAATCAGTGATACGGATTAAGTATAGCTGAAATCAGACAGATAGTAGAACAGATAGATAAAAAGATAGAAAAAATCCAGCAGGGACTTAGTGATTTGAATGACAATATGAAATGCACAAACACATGCATTACAGTAATCCTAAAGGGAAAAGTGAACGGAAAGGGGGTAGAAGGAGTATTGGAGGAAATAATGGCTGAAAATTTCCCAACTCTATTGAGGGACATGGACATAGATGTCCAGGAAGTGCAGCACACCCCAAACAGTATAAATCCTAACAGGCCTGCTATAAGAAATATACTTGTCAAATTGTTCAATGCTCAAGACAAAGAGAGACTACTGAAAGTAGCAAGAGAAAAAAGATCCATCACATAAAAGGGAAGCTCGATAAGGTTAAGTGCTGATTTCTCATCTGAAACCATGGAGGCAAGAAGTCAGTGGAATGACATAGTTAAGGTGTTAAAAGAAAAAAACTTCCCAGCCAAGAATTCACTTTCTAGCAAAGCTGGCATTCAAAAATTAGGGAGAGTTCAAAATATTCACAGATAAACAGAAATTAAGAGAGTTTGCCAATAACAAACTTGCCCTTCAAGAAATACTAAAGGGAGTTCTGCAGGTTGAAAGGAAAAATCAGGGGAGAGAGAGGTGGAGGACAGTGTAAGAATAACTAAAAAGATAAAAAGAGAAATAAAAACAACATGTGGCATACATAAGCCTAAAGATAATATGGCTAATGTAAGTAATTCCTTGACAGTAATGACATTAAATGTTAATAGATTAAACTCTCCAATCAACACTCACAGATTGGCAGAATAGATAAGGAAATATGACCCAACTATCTGCTGTCTGCATGAAACTCACCTTAGAACTAGGGATGCAAGGAGGCTGAAAGTGAATGGATAGAAGACAATTTTACATGTGAACAATAAGCAGAAAAGGGCAGGAGTAGCTATATTAATATTGGGCAAAATAGACCGTAA
The DNA here is from genome assembly GCA_026826555.1 of Tolypeutes matacus. Classification (NCBI taxonomy): domain Eukaryota; kingdom Metazoa; phylum Chordata; class Mammalia; order Cingulata; family Chlamyphoridae; genus Tolypeutes; species Tolypeutes matacus. The sequence continues at coordinate 3,576,783 of JAKSZT010054342.1, read as the reverse complement.
ATGCAAAACTATTGTAAGAGACAAAGAAGGACACTATATATTAATAAAAGGGGTAATTTAACAAGAAGAAAGAACAATCATAAACATTTATGCACCTAACCAGGGCACCTCGAAATACATGAGGCAAACTTTGGGAAAATTAAGTGGAGAAATAGATGCCTCTACAATTCTAGTGGGGAATATTAATACACCATTGTCACCATTAGATAGAAGATCTCTACAGAGGATTAATAAAGAAACAGAGACCTTGAATAATACATTAGAGGATCTGGACCTAATAGACATATACAGAACATTACACCCAAATACAGCAGGATATACATTCTTCTAGAGTGCACATGGATCATTCTCCAGGATAGACCACATGCTAAGCCACAGAACAACTCTCAATGAATTCAGAAAGGTTGAAATTATACAAAGTAATTTCTCTGACCACAATGGAATTAAGATGGAAATCTGTAAGAGGCAGAAAAGCAGATTAGTCACAAAAATATGGAAGTTAACACACTCTTAGACAATCAGTGGGTCAAGGAGAAAATTGCAAAAGATATCAGTAAGTACCTTGAAATGAAGGAAAATGACAACACAAAGTATCAAAACCAGTGGGACACAGCAAAAGCAGTGCTGAGAGGGAAATTCGTAGCCATAAATGCCTACATTAAAAAAAGAAAAAAGAGCTAAAATCAAAGACCTAAATGCACACCTGGAGAATTAGAAAAAGAACAACAAATTAACCCCAAAGGAAGTAGAAAGAAGGAAATAACAGATTAGACCAGAGCTAAATGAAACTGAAAATAAGAAAGCACTTGAAAAAATAAACAAAACCAAAAGCTGGTTCTTTGAGAAGATTAATAAAATTGACAAACCATTAGCTAGATGAACAAAGAAAAACAGAGAGAAGATGCAAATACATGAAATAAGAAATGACCAAGGGGATATCACCACTGACCCCACAGAAATAGAGTATAATAAGAGGATACTTTGAAAAATTGTATGCCAAAAAGATGGGTAATTTAGAGGAAATGGACAAATTCCTAGAAACACACAAGCAGCCTACATTGATAAACTCAAGAGAACAATCTCAAGTAACAAGATAGAATTAGTCATCAAAAACCTACCAACTAAGAAGAGCCCAGGACCAGATGGCTTCACAGGTGAATTCTACCAAACATGCCAGAAAGAACTAACAGCAATTCTGCTTAAACTCTTCCAAAAAATAGAAGTGGAGGGAACATTGCCCTCATTCTATGATGCCAACATTACCCTAATACCAAAGCCAAACGAAGATGCCACAAGAAAGGAAAACTATAGACCCATCTCTATAATGTACTTAGATGCTAAAACCCTCAACAAAATACTTACTAATCATATTCAACAACACATGAAACAAATTATACACCATGATCAAGTGCGTTTCACCTCTGGTATGCGATGGTTCAATATAAGAAATTCAAACAATGTAATACACCACATAAACAGATTAAAAGAAAAAAGTCACATGATCATCTCTATAAATGCAGAAAAAGCATTAGACAAAATATAGCACCTTTTCCTGATAAAAACACTTCTAAAGATAGGAGTAGAAGGAAACTTCCTCAACATAATAAAGGGTCTATATGAAAAGCCCACAGCTAACATCATATTCAATGGTGAAATCCTAAAAGCTTTCCCTCTAAGATCTGGAAAAAGACAAGGATGCCCACTGTCACTGCTCTTAATTAACATTGTATTAGAAGTAGTTGCTCAAGCACTTAGGCAACAAAAATATATAAAATGCATCCAAATTGGAAAGGAAGAAGTAAAAAGTTCACTATTTGTAGATGACATGATCCTATACATAGAAAGTCCTGAGAATTCTACAACAAAACTTCTAGAACTTATAAATGAGTTCATAAAGTGGCAGGTTATAAGATCAATGTGCAAAAATCAGTAGCATTTCTGTACACCAATAATGAGCAATCTGAGGAGTAAATTAAGAAAAAAAATCACATTTATAATATCAAATAAAGGAATAAATTATCTAGGATAAATTTATTAATGATGTAAATGACTTATATGCAGAAACCTACAGGGAAATGGATGTGGCTCAAGTGATTGGGCCTCTGTCTACCATATAAGAAGTCTACCATATAAGAGGCTCCATTCCTGGGGCCTCCTGGTGAAAGGTAAGCTGGCTTGTGTGGTGAACTGGCCCATGCGGAGTGCTGGCCTGCACAGAATGCTGGCCCGAGTGGAGAGCTGGCTGGTGCAGGAGTGCTGGCTCGCATGGAGAGCTGGCATAGCAAGATGATGCAACAAAAAGAGACACAGAGGAGACCAAATAAGAGACAAAGTAGACCAGGGAGCTGAGGCAGCACAAGAGATTGAGTGCCTCTTTCCCACTCTGGAAGATTCCAGGATCGGTTCCTGGTGCTGCCTAAAGAGAAGACAAGCAGACACAGAGCACAGACAGTAAGTGCAAAACACTGGGGGTGGGGCTGCGGGGGTTGGAATAAATAAATAAATAAATCTTTAAAAAAAAAACAACTACACAAGACTGTTAAATGAAATCAAAGAAGACCTAAATAAATGGAAAAATATTCCCTGTTCATGGAAAGGAAGACTAAACATCATTAAGATGTCTATCCTTCCCATATTGATTTAAGATTTAATGCAATCTCAAGAATTCATCAACAGATGAATTGATAAGCAAACTGTGGTATATACATACAATAGAATATTACTCAGCTGTAAGAAGGAATACAGTATTAACGGATGGGATAGCATGGATGAATCTTGAGGGCCTTATGTTGAGTGAAGCAAGCCAGGCACTGAAGGATAAATATTACATGATCTCACTGATACAAATTAAGCAAATTGAGCAAACTGACAGAGCTAGAGGCTGGATGATGAGTTTACAGGAGACAGAAAGAAAGAAGGTTGTGAGCCAATGCTGATATGGGCAAAATCTATGATAAGGTGGAAGGGTGTAGTTATGCAATGGATGGGCATGACATTGGTGCAGTGATGCTACTGGGTTGGGTGGTGCTGGTTTGTGAAGGGGTAGGGTGGGGAAGGTGGGTTGGACAGTCCATAGAACTGCGGGGAGGGCTGGGGGAGGGAACAGGTGAACTCTGGGGGTTTGTGGGTATGTGGTTGAAACTACAAAGTTGAGAATGTTCTTTTGGCAAATATGGCAGGGGATGGTTTCTGGTTTAGGGTGTGGATGTCGGGGGTGGTGGTGCTGTGGGACAGGGCACACCTGGGGCAGGCTTCTAAGGAGTGTGAGTGTTCATCTTGTCATAGCGTGGGTGGAGGCTCACATAATGAGTGGGAAGGTGTTGGACTCCCATCCTGGGGAGTCCTGCTATTTTCTCAAATAGAGAGGCAGGAGTCTCTGGAGAGCATAGGCAGTGCCTAATAATGGAGGACAGGCCAGTATGTCAAGCCCCCAGTGTTGTTGCAACTAACTATGAATCTTGTTCTTCAAGGAGTGAAGCTTGGTTGTTGCCATGGGTTCTGAGGGGAGGGGGAGGGAGGAATAGAATAGATGGAACATGGGGCATTTTAGGGATGATGTAAGTGTTCTACATGATCTTGCAATGATGGCTACAGACCATCATCAAAATTTATAAAATTTTATGGTTGAAAATGTAAACCATAATGTAAATCATTGGCCATGGTTAGTAACAATGTTTCAATATTTGTATATCAGTTGTAACAAATATACCATCCACATTTTAAATGTTATTAATAGAGGAAAGGGAAAAAGGGGGAGGATGTTGGATATATGGGAATCCCCTATATTCTGTACATCTCTTTTCTGTAACCTAAGCTTCTTTGAATACAAAATGAAAAAAATTAGACAATGAGGGAATAAATGGAAGAAAATGTCACTGTACGTATAAGACAACAGATCTTACAGTGATGAAAGACATAATATCAAAAATTTTTTAATTTTATAATTTTTATTATTTTCTATTATTCTAAATTTTAAAAAGATTTTTATTACTTGTTATTTTTAAAACTATAATTTTTATTTCATTTTCTTATTAATTGTATTTAATTAATTTGCTGACTTCATGTTTGAAGAAGTTTTGGATCACAGAAGGGCTACAACTGTGGCAGGGGAGGAAAATTTGTGTGGAGTGTCAGTGGTGGGGGATGCATAGGAGAAAGTTCACCTGAGGCATACTTATAAGGCATATATCTGTGTTCAAGAGTTCATGCAGCATTGTCTTGGTGGGTGGAGATTCACACAATAACCGAAAGAATATTGAATTCCCATCCTAGGAACCTCTGCCACATTCTCTAATGGGACAGCAAGAATCCTCCGAGTATAAGGGCAGTGAATAGTGAAGGAGGATTAACCACTGATGGGCCCTTGATATCGATGACTATGCTTATGAACCTTGACTTTTGAAATTGAAACTTTGCCTAGTATTATAGGTGCCTAAGAATTACCTCCTGCAAGCCTCCTTGCTGCTCTAATGTGGCTTCTCTCTAAGCCTAACTCAGCATATAAATGCATTACCTGCCCCTCAGCATGGGACATGACTCCCAGGGATAAGCCTCCCTGGCACAGAGGGATTACTACCAAGCACCAATTAACAATGCAACTGGAATTAGAACTAGACCAAAAGGGGAAAGGGCAAAGACAAATGAGTTTATATGGCTAAGAGACTTCAAAGTGAGTTGGGAGGTCCTTCCAGAGGTTTTGCTTATGCACATCTCAGCAGGATGTCATTGACTGCCAAAGTAAATATTGCCTCAAATAGAGGGGCTCCTGAGGGCCCTTGAGACATGTGGGCACTATAAGTAGGGTAGACAGCTCAGGAGTATGATGCCCTGCCAGTGAGCCCTACTTTGGAATTTATGCTCCTTGATGTGACAGAGTTGGACTCAATTGTGGTTTCCCTCTACATGACTCTTCTGCCCTTCCATTTGAACCTATAGTTAGTACTAGAGTTGACAGATGTATGTCCTAGAGAATTAAATCTTTGGGCTGTCCATATGCCAGTTGGGCCATGAATCTCAACAGAGTTGCAACACCTACTCTCCAGTTCTTTGGACTCATCCAGGACAACTAACAAACCTGACTAACAAAGAGATGTTTTGATTTGATTTTTTCTTTATGTAAAGTTAGTTGGATGAAATGCCTATCAAACTATTATTGCTGAGTTAGGAAAGAGATTTTTTAAAATACCATAAAGCTTTATTAACACCAATGTATTTCAATATGTTTACATAAAGCTTTTATTTGAATAATCTTTATTACTGTATACATAAAATTTGAAAATTTAGTATATATGACCATCCTGATTATTGGATGTTTTTTGCTTGTTTTTTTTTTTTTTTTCAGTTAACATTTGATTGCTTTAAAATAATGCCTCGATGTCCCACATCAAAATGTACTCTTTGCTTTAAGAATATTGTCAGCATATATTATTTTCTGCTTGAGAGATACATGTTGACTGGCTCCAGAAAATTTTCTGTATTTAACCTGTGTGCCTCATTCTTTCCACATATTCCTTACCAATGTAAATATTTCTGTTGGCTGTTACAGCATTTTTGTATATGTGTGTGCAGGTACGTACATGCATGTGTATAGTTTTGTCCTAAATGCTAGTATGCCAAAACATATCCCCAGTGCTTTTGGAGCTATTGAATCAAGAATCTTTTACTTTTTCCATCTGAACAATGTTAGCTGTTAGAACATGAAACATTCATAATCATACTTTAAATACAATTCTAACACCTTTCTTCTGCTCTAAATATTTTGACAATTTGGTTGTAAATGACATATTATTTTGAATGAATGGTTTTTCCTGAGATGTAATATTTATATTATTTAGTTATATCACATAAAAAATTACTGTAATTGGAGGAAATGTCATCTTATACTAAAGGAAGCAAATATTACATCCTTTTATTGTTATTGCATTGATTCAATGTAGGTTTGATTCCAATTCTTGAAATGTTTGAGGAAAATAATAAAATATATGGCACCTATCAACAAACCTCTCTTGAAAGACAGCATGATATAGTGATAAAGAACATGGAGTCTGGAACCAGACAAGCTGATTCTGTCACTTATCACTGAGAAACTTTAGAGTGCCTATTAACTTCTCTTTCCCTCAATATCCTTATCTCAACAATTCTGAGGGTAATAATAATACTCTCCTCAGTGGATTGTGCAAGGAAGGAGTAACACAGAAGATGTTTTTTAATCGGTTCTTGCTCATCACTGTAGTTATTGCAATGAACCTTGATCTAATTCTGTTACACTTCTGGAATGTTTAAATAGCTAACAAGTGATAATGTTAATCCATACATATGAAGTATTGTGTCAAGATGAACCAGAATGCCAGCATGTTTAAAGTAAATATGAAGATTCAGGATGTGTACCTTTAGCCTGCTTTGGGATCTGTGTGGTGATATCTATGGCAGGTGTGCACCTGTGTGAACACTTTTCTTTAAGAACTTTGGACCTCATGACTCAAGTGGGCTTCACTGAGTAGAGTCATCTTACAAGACTCTCCTGTGTGCCACATACAAGGGATGTTCAATAAAATTAAGTGCTGATTTCTCATCAGAAACCATGGAGGCAAGAAGACAGTGGTATGAAATATTAAAGGTACTAAAAGAGAAAAACTGCCAGCCAAGAATTGTGTGTCTGGCAAAACTGTCCTTCAAAAATGAGGGAGAGATTAAAATATTCAAAAATAAACAGAAACTGAGAGAATTTGTTAACAAGAATTCTGTCCTAGAAGAAATACTAAAGGGAGCTCTGCAGACTGGAAGTAAAGACAGGGGAGAGAGGTTTGTAGGAGAGTATAGAAATGAAGAACATTAGTAAGGATAACTAAGAGGGAAAAAAGAGAGAGAAAAATAAGATATGCTATATAAAAGTCTAATAATAACCTTTCCCTGCCGTATTTGCTGAAAGAACCTTCCCACCATTGTAGTTTTAACCATAGACACACAAGTCCCCAGAGTTCACTTGTTTCTTCCTCCAGCCCTCCCACCAGTTCCATGGATAGTCCAACCCCATCCACCCCACCCTGATCACCCTCATATTAAAACACTGTAGACCCCAGCCACACCCCTGCACTATAATCACCCCCATTCACTGCCATACCACCCCTTCCACCTTATCATGAGTTTGGCCATATTGAGCATCAGCTCATCACCCTCTACTCCCTTTCTATTTCCTGATAACCTATCTTCCAGACTTTAGCCCTGTGAGTCTGCTCAGTTTTCTTAGGTCATATCAGTGAGGTCATGGTATATTTAATGGCTTACTTCACTCAACATAAGGTCTTCAAGATTCATCCATGTTATTCTGTGTGTCAATTCCTCATTCCTTCTTACAGCTGAGTAATATTCCATTGTATGTATATACTACAATTTGCTTATCCATTCATCTGTGTGGACACATGGGATGCTTCCAACTTTTGGCAATAGTAAACTATAGTATTCACATACCAATAATGCTATGAACATTGGTGTGCAAGTATCTGTTCATATCCCTGCTTCCAATTCTTCTGGGTATATGCCCAGCAGTGGGATTGCTGGGTCATATGGCAGTTCTATAGTTAGCTTCCTGAGGAATTGCTAAACTATCCTCCAAAATGGCTGCACCATTCTACACTCCCATCAGCAGTAGATGAAGGTTCACTTTCCTCCACATACTCTCCAAAACTTGCAATTCTCTATTTTTTAATAGCTGCCAGTCTAATAAGTGAAAGATGATATTTCATTGTTGTTTTGATTTGCATTTCCCTATTAGCTCATGATGTTGAGCATCTTTTCATGTGCTCAAGTTTATTCCTAGATAGAGATATGTGGGAAAGGGCATACCTGGGGCAAGCTTTTATGGACTATGAAAGTGTTCATCTTGTCATAGGGTACTATTTCAGCAGGTAAAGACCCATACAATGCACAAGAAAATACTAAACTCTCATCCTGGGGAGTCCTGCTGGGTTCTCAAATAGAGGGGCAAGAGCCTCTTGAGAACATAGGCAGTGCCTAATAAAAGAAGACAGACCAATATGTCAAGGCTTCAATATTAATGCATGTAACTATGAACGTTATTTTTCAAAAATCAAAACTTAGTGGTTGCCATAGGTTCTGGGGTGGGGAGAGGAGAATTGATTTACAGACTCAACACAATCCCAATAAAAAACCCAATCGCCTTTTTTTTTTTTTATGGAAATGGAAAGGCCAATTTTCAAATTTATTTGATGGGTAAAGGGCCCTGAATAGCCAAAAACATCTTTAAAAAGAAGAACAAAGTTGGACGAATCACTACCTAACTTTAAAGCATATTACAAAGCTACATTGTTCAAAACAGCGTGGTATTGGCACAATAATAGACATATTAATCAATGCAATCTAATTGAGAGCTCTGAAATAGACCTTCACTTCTATGCGAACTGATATTTGACAAGGTTGCTGAGTCTACTCAACTGGGACAGAATAGTCTCTTCAACAAATTGTGCTGCATGAACTGAGTTTCCGCTCAAAAAAAGAATGAAAGAACATCCCTATATCACATTCCATACAAAGTTAACTCAAAATGGATGAAAGATCTAAACATAAGAGCCAGGACCATAAAACTCCTAGAAGAAAATGTAGGGAAGCATCATTGAGATCTTGTGGTAGGCAATGATTTCATAAACTTTACACCCAAAGCATGAGCAATGAAAGAAAAATTAGATAAATGGGACCTTCTTGAAATGAAAAACTTATGCTTCAAAGGAGTTTGCAAGAAAGTAGAAATGCAGCCTATTCAATGGGAGAAAATATTTGGAAACTATATATCCTAAAAGGGTCTAATATCTAGCATATATAAAGAAACCCTACAACTCAACAATAAAAAGACCATTTAATTAAAAAATGGGCAAGTGACTTGAATAGACATTTTCCCAAAGAGGAAATTTATATGGCTAAAAATCACATGAAAAGATGCTCAACATCCCTAGTGAACATTAGCAAAGTGCAAATCAAAACCCTAATGGAATACCATTTCACACCTACCAGAAGAGTTACTATTTAAAAAAAAACAGAAAATTATAAATGTTGGAGAGGATTTGGAGAAGTAGGAACACATTCACTTATGGTGGGAATGTAGAATAGTGCAGCTTCTGTCAAAGGCAGTTTTGTGGTTACTCAGGAAGCTAAGTAAAGAACTGCCATTTGATCCAGCAATCCTCTTAGTATGTATATACCAAGAAAAACTGAGAGCAGAGACGTGATCAGATATATTCACATTGATGCTCATAATGGCATTATCCACAATTGCTAAAAGATGGAAGCAACCCAAGTGTCCATCAACAGACGAATGGATAAACAAAATGTGGAATATACATGCAATGAGTGTAATTCAGGTGTATAAATGGATGAAGTACTGATGCATGTGACATCATGGATGAACCTCGAGGACTTTATGTTGAGTGACATAAGCCAGACACAGAAAGACAAATATTATATGACTCACTAATATGAAATAATTATAATAAGCAAACTCATAGAGAACCTAAAAGATAGATTACCAAGAGATAGAATGAGGTTAGAGGATGGGGATCTAATGCTTAATCTGTGCAGAATTTACAATTAGGTTGATTGTAATGTTTTGGAAATAGAAAAAGGTAAAGGTAGCACAATATTGTGAGTGTAATTAGCAGCATTGAGGCTCATATCTGAATGTGGTTAAAAGAGGAAATGTTAGGTTGTATTTATGGTAATTGAATAAAAAATATCCATGAAACTGCACTACACAGACAGTAAACTGTAATTTAAACCATGGACTATAGTTAATAGTACAATTGTGAAAATGTGCTTCCATCAATTGTAACAAATGTACCACACCAAATGGGAGGCGTTAATAATAGGGAAGTATACTGGAATCTTGTATTTTATACATGATTGTTCTGCAAACCACAACTTCTTTAATAAAAATTTAAATACATATTGTTTGGTTTCACAGTACTGAATCATGTAAAGCTGGTTAGCTGATGCTGAATTTCTGCTATAAAGCTATTTATGGCATAAAAAATTCACAAGCACACGGAGGTGAAATTATGTAGTTATTTGCGCCCCCCACCACCAGGACCCAAATTGCGAACACACACAAAAAATCATTGCTTCCAATTACAATTATCAAGAACCTCATGGACAACAAAAATATAACATAGAACATTTAAGTCTCATGTTAGCCATTTCAAGCTCACTTGCAGTCACAATAAAAATGCCTAGAGCAAATTCAGGGAGCAATCATAATCTTCCAATGAAATGGGAATAAACATCATCTAAAATGCATGACAGTAAGTTCCTTCTCAGTAGAACCATTATAAATAATCAACTGCATGTTAATGAATGCTAATGACATTAGTTCTACTGTAAGCCTAATAAAAAGATACAAAAGTAATAAAAAATTTATGTTCATTCATTGCTGTGCAGGCATATTCCAATAGAAGGAAATTATTTGTTATAAGATTTTATAGAATGGAGATGTTAAAGTATTTCAGTTAATTCAAGTTTACCAATGTGAAAGAATATTTTACATCCACAATAACATGATTAATAAGAGTAATAATGAGTACTAGATTAATAATATCTGACAATTTATCTCAAATTGGTATCAGTCACAATTTTAATAAGACATTAATTATCATTAAGTATAAAAATTTATTAAAAACCTATGCAACACTCTTGTACTGATTTATTTCATTAGGATCAGTACTAGTTGAGTAAAATAGACAATTAATAATTAACAATGAGTTTTTTAGTGTTTATCACAACATTTTATATTATTGCAGTTCCAATGTATATGACCTTGCAGATTTCAGAAAGCTTTTTTTTAAAGCCCAGTGCAATGTTAATTAACTAGCAATACTTAATTATAATTAGCTGAACTTTGAACATCACGTTCAGATGTCAGCCCAACATTTCTAAATCTTTTCCTTAAATGTGAATTCAATTTTATGTCATGAGATAATGGATATGTATATCTTCAAAGCAATTTAAAAATATACAAATGCTTATGCACTAAGAAGTATTTGACATTGATTGGAGGGAAGTATTTGAAGGGATTGGGAAAATGAAAAGGGCTACATATGACAAAGTAAAATACAATTTTACATAGATTTTTTTTCACTTACAATCACTTGTTTTTACATTGTGCAATGCAGTCTGTGTGGTAGCCACTGACCTCACCTCAGCATTCAGATTATGTCTCCTTTTAAGAAGGCCAGCCCTTTAGAACAAATTTGACTTTTGAGGATTTTAATAATAACTACTTCTAAAGCTTATACTATATGTCAGGAACTATATGTGCCCAAGAATGCACAGCCAGACAATGACAAAACTGGGAAGTGAATACAGGTGGGGAGACCCAAGGTCTTTTGTTTTAGTGGAACTCTTAAAAAGTGACTTTATATTAAATGCTAGAGACATAACAATTCTTACCTTTTTCCCCAATAATATTTAATTTGTTGCCTTACTTTATGGAAGCCAACTCATTAATTATGAGAACATTTTATCTTTGGAGTATATATTGATAATATGTTTTTTGTCTTCTACATTAGGAAACAGAAATCCCAAGTGACAATAAGCAGGTTTCTCAAATATCCAAATAATCTGAATAATGGTTTAAGTATAAAGAAAAGTTGGCAAATTGAATGCAACACTGCTGGAAAAATTGTAAACTCTAAGGAGGAGGTCTTCTGTTTTCAAATGTGAAAACTTGCTTTCGGGATCAGAAACACATATTACATATTTTGTGAAGGAGAAACATGAGTAAAGCATGAAAGATTTAACAAGTATAGCACATTCATAGGTTCAAATAAAAGGGGCAGAAGAACCATATGTGGGAAAACTACAAATAAGTCTAACTCTGTTAAATATATGTCCTAGAGATGTAAATCTTTGGTCCATCCATGTGCCAGTTCAGCCCTGAATCTCAGCAGAGTTGCAACACCTACTCTCTACTTCATTGGAGTCACCAAGGACAACTTACAAGGAGATGATGATGGACAACGCCCATCCCAAGGAGCAGAGAGTGTCTGCAACTGCAAGCAAGACAGTTCCATCCAGCTGCCCCGTGTGATCTAAGCTTTCTCTCACTTAGAAACAGAGTGGACATCACCATTACAAAATCTTCAGGATTGGAGAATGAACAATGGACTAAAATAGGATTATTATTATTATATTATAGACTTATTGTGATTCTAGCAACGGAAGAACTTATATCATTGAAATAAAGGCAGTGGTCACCAGAGGTTCTGAGGGGAGGGAGAAGAAGAATAGGTGTAATATGGTAGCATTTTCGGGACATTGGAGTTGTCCTGCATGACATTGCAATGACAGATATAGGCCATTGTATATATTGTCATAACCTACAAAATTGTGTGGGACAGAGTGTAAACCATAATTTAAACTATAGTCCACAGTTAGTGGCAATGTTTCAATATGTGATCATCAATTGTAGCAAGTGAACCACACTAATGAAGGATGTTGTTAATATGGGGAAATATGGGAGAGGGAGGGAGTGGGGCATATGGGAATCCCCTATATTTTTTATGTAACATTTATGCAATATAAAACTTCTTTAAAAATAAAAAAAAATAATAAAAAAATTTAATTATGAAAAAAAGTGAAAAGTTTGAAAATGTTTGTTGGAATATCCTACATCCTTAAATTTCAAGGAATCAGGAATCAGTGCCTTTGGGAAGCTGATAAATGATAAGGAAACTATTATGGCATAATGGAAATATCTAGAAAATCTTTAAGTCAACTACACCTGGGTTAAATCTCACCTCCTTCACTAACATCTTTTCTGAACTGGAGTAAAATAATTAATATTTTGATTCGTCTTCATTTCCTTCTTCTGAAAAATGAGGCCAGCCATACTACTTCATAGGGTGTGAATTGATTAAATGAAAACATATAAAATGCCCTTACATATGCAGGCCAAATAATGTTTTTTTCATACTATCCTCTCCCTTTCTTTCTTTTGTGACTAAAGGTTAACTTTCTGAAGATACAATGAAAGCAAGTTAATGTGACTACCTGCTAACAGCTTACTCTTTCTAAAGCTTCTTATTCTTTTTGAGTACTTATTATTTGCCAAGTAAGTGTTTTACTTGTAATTATCTAATCTTTGAAACAAATTTCTTATAATCCCTGCATTAAAACTGCAATCCAAACGTATTACCAGCTATTATCTAACGCCACCAGAGATACAAGCAAAGACGGGAGAACATCTCTGTTTTTACCTGGTATTTCCTAAGTACCTATCATTGTCTTAGCTGCATTGTAGCTGTGTTTTTTCTGGTTCTTGCTTCTAGGGCCTACCCTTTTCAGCTTTAAGAGGACTGATGTCTGCTCTGCCTACACTATGATGGCCTTACGGAACCAATCTTATTTCTCAAGTTAATGTGGTCTGCATACACATACGTACGTTGAATTTATAAAATAATAGAATTTTGTTAAATAATATATTAGATGTTTGCTGAAAATCTATTAGGAAAGATACACTCAGTGATAAGGGACAGAATCAGCTTGTCTGGTTCCAGACTCCATGTTCTTTATCACTATATCAAGCTGCCTTTCAAGAGAGGTTTGTTGATAGATGTCATATATTTTATTATTTTCCTCAAACATTTCAAGAATTGAAATCAAACCTACATTGAATCAATGCAATAACAACAAAAGGATGTAATGTTTGCTTCCTTTAGTATAACATAACATTTCCTCCAATTACAGTAATTTTTTATGTGATATAACTAAATAATACAAATATTACATCTCAGGAAAAACCATTCATTCAAAGTAAAATAATTGTGGTCAAAAGCTATCTGAACCTTTCTTTACTGGATTCTAGGTTAGTAGTGAAAATAGACGTTAATCGATCATAAAAAGAGTTATTTAGCAGCTTTAAGATAGGCCAAAAAGAAAAAGTGTGGGATTCCCTTATTGGGGACCTGACTGGATTTAAGGGTCCTAGAAGGGCTGAAATTTGAGCTGATACCTGAAGGATCAGTAAGAGTTAACTAGGTGAGGAGTTCAGAGGTAAAGAAATGTTTTCAGGTTAAAGGAAACAATATTTCTAACGCCTTGGGGCATGAAGCTTCCCAGAAATGATGGCTGGATACCTAAAAGCATGGAGGTGACAGAAAAACAAAAGTTACAGAAGGTTGGAAGAGGTAGAGAGGATGGTGCCTTGAAAGAATTATTAAATATTTTGGTCTTTATATTAAGAAAAGAGGAAATCACTGACGGGTTTAAACGCTTATTTGTTCAAGCATATATTTTTGAGGACTAATTGGTGGAGCATGGAGAAAGATTCAGAGTTGAGATTCTTAGCGATCTGTTAGGTGACTGTGGAACCAGCAGTGCCACGTCTTCAGCCATACCATGGGACATGCGCCACATGGTGACATCCTGACCCGAACATGAGTCCAGCAATGCGTTCTCCTTGGCAGTCACTTTAGAGCCATTTTTGAGGGTGAGGATGACATGACTGGTATATAACTAGACCTTGTCATCAGTTATCAGCTCCAACAATAAAAGTAAATCTCTATGTGTCTACTGCTTCATCTATTTCAATCAGTTTCCTGCCAGAGTTTATCGGTTATGAGGAATAAATAGTGCATGTAAAGTGGTGGCAATGCTGTTTCATACAAAGAACTCAACAAAATTTTAAGCATTTCTGCAAGTACCAGTATCATTGCCATTATCATCACTACATACAATATATATACATGTAAAATATATACAGTTTGATACCGTTTGTACCCCCGGAAAAACATGTTCTTAAAGTTAATCGATTCCTTAAGCAGAACCTTTTGGTGAGGCTACTTCAGTTAACCTATCTCAGTCAGAATGGGTGCTAATCCTTTACAAGAGAAAGAAAATCAGACAAGGAGAAGAGAAAGCCACCAAAGCAAGACGCTGAACTCAACAAAACCCAGGAGAGAAGGGAGAGACCAGCAGACACCGCCATGTGCCTTGTGCTGTGACGGACGAGCCGACGACCTCAGGAAGAAAGCACTGCCTTGGTGACGCCTTGAGGTGGCCGTTCTCCTGGCCTCAGACCGAAAGTGAATACATTCCCATTGTTTAAATCCCATGGTATCTGCTGGAGCAGCTGAGGACAATAAAACAGTAGATTACTGACTAGGATTAGGCGTTGTTACTTGCTGAAAGTGAAAACTTGAGAAAATCACTTACCTTCTCAACACCTCTGATTCCTCAGAAATAAAATGGGGGTTATGATAAAAATTCCCTTTCAAGACTGTCGTAATGTTTAAACGGATAAAGACGCAAGGTCTGAGCTCAGTGAAAGTAGTTTCCCTCCTCCCTCTTATGTGAAGGAAACTTTGGCTACCAGATGATCTGATTACTGAGAATGAGGTGTTCACTTCTCTTCCTCTTTCTGATACATAATAGATTCCTTTGACATTGGAAGCCGATAGGTGATCCCTCTCCAGATAATAAAAAATGTATTTGTTAATCTTGCAGGGTTACAATTACTGGGTTTAAAGTAATAATAATAATAATAATAATTGAAATGTTTGCATGCCATCAGTGTAAAGATATGCAATGGAGGAAGACAGCATTTTAGCAGACAATTTCTGTGTCTGTTTCTGGTGAACAATAAATACAAACAGACAAAATATTGTCAAGAAACTAATGTCATTAATGGCAAAAAAAAAAGGCTCTGATATAAGTTAAAACATGCTTTTGCATTTCTAACACAGTTTTCAGAGGCAAATGGAAATCTGTTCTGCAAATAATTCTCTTTATGTTGTTCATAAATAACAATTTATTCACTCAGATTTTCCCAGTCTCATTCTGACCCCACAGCCTGCAAAGTTTCATATTTCAGGATTTGATGATAAGGTCCCAACTTAAAGAGTCCTCTTAGGTTTCAGGATGATTTTCATCTCTCTAAGGTTACACTCTTTTCATTTTCTTCTCTTCCCCTTACCATTCTGAACAGAATACTAAAACACAAGGTCACTGGTCTCACTCTCATTATCTTTCCTCATATCTCAAGAATCAAAAGTGTAACAGAATGATAACTGTGAAGCAAATAAGATAAAATTGAACTCTTTGGTTTTGCGTAAAATGGAGGAAAGAGGATCTATTGGTTAAAGGAGGAAAACTAATGGGTAAGATTTTCCCATTGAAAATGATGAGTCAAATTTTATTAAAATTGTATATATATTACATATATATATTCTACTACTGACCAGTAACTGTTGCATACATTCCCTCCAACAATTTAATTGATTAATTAATTCATTCAAGGAACATGTATTGGAACTCAAGTGCTTGTGATTTCTTTGATGGTAAAGAGCATTCTGTTAATAATCGTTTATAAACTTTCTAAATATTAGGTAATACGAAATTTCCTCTGTCCTTCTGTTTTTACTATCCAGATAAGAAAGTTTTATATTTTCTGCTACTAATCATACTAAAGGATAAAAATGTCATTTTTACATATACTCTGTTACTGCTCAAATGCAGAATTAATTTATGAGTTTTAACTATTTTGAAAACTGACAGAGTAAATGCTCCAACCAGCATGAAATCAGAGTCAAAGGATAAAGTCTCTTTGGATTTCTGTTGCATTCCCGCCTCCCCCCCGCCCGCCCCCCAGCTATTCTTATTTCTCATGGGATCAGAAGCCGGGGCCTTCCATTCTCTGTCACTCAGCTTTCCTTTCGGTGATTTAAGCTGCTATGGTAGAGGGACTGTGGATTGTGGACTGTCAGGGTTAAACATCGCCTTGCCGTGGATTGTGTTCTAAAATATTCACTGTTTTTTCCTCTCTGTCTTCTTAAATAATCCAAGACAATCACCCAGAACCTAATTTTAAATGTCCAAACCATAAACATGGGTGGCCAAGACAATTTCTTGCTGTTAATGATTTGCTGAGTAAGTTCACGTCCCATCATAATAGTTGAGGCAATTGGCCTCAGCAAACACCAATTCCTATAAATTTAGGGGAAGGGTCAACGAGGGGGTTTTGATGTGATGCTTTAAAGTTGGCTTTATGTCCTACAGACCTTTCTTCAACCATTCGTTCTCTTGCGGCTTCAGAGAGCATTCCTTAAAAAAATAATACATTAGAGCAAACTATGTTTATTACAGCCCTGAATTTTCTATTAAATTTATATGAAAATCAAATAGAAATTCTGAAATAATTTATATTTCTTTTATAAAAAAGTGTTGATTGAATGATAAATATTCGTCACCTGGAGCCATAGCCTGCTTCTAAGATTTAAATTCTCAATTACAGTTCTAAAAGCAAAGTTTCACAATTTAGTTCTCGTTTTATACAATTAAATTATTCCCTCAAGCATTCAGACGTTTCAAGATGGAAAGTAAGAGAGTGTACAGCAGCAATCCCAGGCTGTCTCTTTTATGGTCTCAGGGAGGAAGTTAATTTTGGGCTTCTGCTGGATCTAGCTCCATTAATAATTGTTCCTTTCTTCTCTTTTTAATTTCCCTTTCTCTCCCTGTAAAATATGTAAGACTGCTCCTCAAAAGAAAGTCTTCCCATAACTCCACTGACTTTTCTATATACTGTTGAAATGATCTGTTTCTCCTCATTGTGAAACTTCTCAAAGGGGTGGCCCATACTCTATATTGATTTTTGCTGTGTTGTTCTTTTGAGCATTTACCATCCTCCAAACCAAAACGCTTTCTTTAAGGTTGTAAATATATTCCTAATGCTTTGATCATTTTGTTAATTTTAACTGTTTTTTAAATCTCTCTTTATGTGGTTTACCAGTCCCTCTTTATTTACTGTTTTTCTCACCTTACTATTACTGAAAGAGCCACAGACATGATCCTTTCTTATCATAAAGATTTTTTTCCTGTATCCTTCTCTGATGTTTGCTTTTCCTTCCCTCCCTTCAGTTCCCTTCTCCTCCCCTCTCTTCCCCTCCCTACTCCTCAATCCAGTCTTTCTGGGAAAACCTCGTCCTTATTTGGTTGAAGCTTAGTCTCTGTAGATGTCTTCTCATTCCATGCCTCTAGCTCTGAATCCTAATTTCCAGTTGCACATTTGTAAAGATTTTCTTTTTAACTTTATTTTGTACATTTAATACTTGAAAATATAAACAATTAAAAACTAAAAAGTAAACACAGATGAATAAATATATACATTTCTCAATTAAATGTAATGAATACATATATATTTTTTTAATCATACAATATGTTACACAATATATTTGGTTCATAGTAAGGCATTCATACAGTATTTGTCCTTTTGTGTCTGGCTTGCTTCACTCAACATAATGTCCTCCAGGTTCATCCATGTTGCCATATGCTTTATGACTTCATTTCTTCTTACAGCTGCATAATATTCCATCGTGTGAATAGACCACAGTTTGTTTATCCATTCATCTGTTGATGGACACCTGGGTTGTTTCCAACTTTTGGCAATGGTGAATAATGTGGCTATGAACATCGGTGTGCAGATGTCTGTTCATGTCACTGCTCTCAGTTCTTCTGGGTATATACTCAGTAGCCGATTGCAGGGTCATGTGGCAAGTCTATATTCAACTTCTTTAGGAACTGCCAAACAGTCCTCCATAGTGGTTGTACCATCCTGCATTCCCACCAACAGTGAAGAAGTGTTCCTATCTCTCCACATCCTCTCCAACATTTACAGTTTTCTGACTTTTTAATAACAGCCTGTCTAATAGTTACGAAATGGTATCTCAATTGTAGTTTTGATTTACATTTCCCTAATCATGAGTGATGTTGAGCATTTATCCATGTGTTTTTTTTTTGCCATTTGTATTTCTTCTTTGCAGAAATGTCTATTCAAGTCTTTTGCCCATTTTTTAATTGGGTTGTTTGTCTTTTTATTGTTGAGTTGTAACATCTCTTTATATATCCTGGATATTAAACCCTTATCAGATATGTGATTCCCAAATATTTTTCCCCATTGAGTTGGCTGCCTTTTCACGCTTCTGACAAAGTCCTGTGAGGTACAAAAGTGTTTAATTTTGAGGAGGTCCCATTGATCTATTTTTTCTTTTGTTGCACGTGCTTTGGGTGTAAGGTTCAAGAAACCACCACCTACTACAAGGTCTTGAAGATGTTTCCCTACATTTTCTTCTAGTAGTTTTATGGTCCTGGCTTTTATATTTAGACCTTTGATCCATTTTGAGTTGATTCTTGTATAGGGAGTGAGATAGGGGTCCTCTTTCATTCTTTTGGTTATAGATATCCAGTTCTCCCAACACCATTTGTTGAAAACACTGTTTTTTCCCATTAGCGTGGGCTTGGTAGGTTTGGCAAAAACCAGTTGACTGTATAGGTGAGGGCTTATTTCTGGGTTCTCAATTCTATTCCACTGATTGATGTATCTATCTTTATGCCAGTACCATGCTGTTTTGAACACTGTAGCTTTGTAATATGTTCAAAGTCAGGCAGTGAAATTCCTCCCAAGTTGCTCTTCTTTTTTAGAGTGCTTTTGGCTATTCGGGTGCACTTACCCTTCCAGATGAATTTGGTAATTGCCTTCTCTAATTCTGTAAAGTAAGCTGTTGGGATTTTAATTGGTATTGCATTGAATCTATAAATCAGTTTGGGCAAGATTGACATCTTCATGGTATTTATTCTTCCAATCAATGAACACAGAATGTCTTTCCATTTGTTTAGGTCTTTTTAAATTTCTTTTAGCATTGTTTTGTAGTTTTCTGTATATAGGTCCTGTACTTCTTTGGTTAAAATAACTAGGTATTTGAGTCTTGTTGTTGCTGTTGAAAATGGAATTTTCCCCCTGATTTCCTCCTCAGGTTGTTCAGTACTAGTGTACAAAAACATTACTGATTTTTGTGTGTTGATCTTGTATCCTGCCACTTTGCTGAACTCATTTATTAGTTCAAGTAGCTTTGTTGTGGATACTTCAGGATTTTCTAAGTACAGGATCATGTCATCCACAAACAGTGAGAGTTTTACTTCCTCTTTTCCTATTTGGACGCCTTTAATTTTTTTGTCTTGTCTAATTGCCCTCGCTAGAACTTCTAGTACAATGTTGAATAACAATGGTGACAGTGGGCATCCTTGTCTTGTTCCCGATATTAGAGGGAAAGCTTTCAACCTTTCCCCATTGAGTATGATGTTGGCTGTGGGTTTTTCATATATGCCTTTTATCACATTGAGGAATTTTCCTTCTATGCCTATCTTTTGAAGTGTTTTTATCAAAAAAGGATGTTGGATTTTGTTGAATGCCTTTTCTGCGTCTATTAAGATGATCATGTGGTTTTTTTCCTTCAATTTGTTAATGTGGTGTATTACATTGATTGATTTTCTTATGTTGAACCAGCCTTGCATACCAGGAATAAATCCCACTTGGTCGTGATGTATAAGTCTTTTGATATGGTGTTGGATTCGATTTGCAAAAATTTTCTTGAGAATATTTGCATCTATGTTCATTAGAGAGATTGGTCTGTAATTTTCTTTTCTTGTGGAATCTTTATCTGGCTTTGGTATTAGGGTGATGCTGGCTTCATAAAATGTGTTGGGTAATTTTCCCTCCTCTTCAATTTTTTGGAAGAGTTTAAACAGGATTGGTGTTAATTCTTTCTGAAATGCTTGGTAGAATTCACCTGTGAAGCCATCTGGTCCTGGACTTTTTTTTGCTGGGAGGTTTTTGATGACGGATTCAATCTCCTTAATTGTGATTGGTTTGTTAAGTTCTTGTATTTCTTGTAGCATCAGTGTAGGTTGGTTGTGCATTTCTAGAAATTGACCATTTCTTCTAGGTTGTCTAGTTTGTTGGCATATAGTTTCTCATAATATCCTCTTAAGATTTTTTTTTTATTTCTGTGGGGTCATTTGTAACTTCCCCCCTTTCATTTCTGATTGTATTTATTTGTGTCTTCTCTCGTTTTTTTTTTTTTTTTTTTTTTTTTTTTTTTT
>JAKSZT010054342.1:3521584-3555749 GCA_026826555.1 Tolypeutes matacus | reverse complement strand
TTTTTTTTTTTTTTTTGTTAGTCTAGTGAGGGGTTTGTCAATTTTATTGATATTCTCAGAGAACCAGCTTTTGGTTTTGTTGATTTTCTCTATTGTTTTTCTGTTCTCATTTTCATTTATTTTTGCTCTAATCTTTATTATTTCTTTCCTTCTGCTTGCTTTGAGATTGGTTTGCTGTTCTTTTTCTAGTTTCTCTAGTTGTTCAGTTAAATCTTTGTGTTTAGCTCTTTCTTGTTTTTTTTAATATAGGCATTTAGGGCTATAAATTTCCCTCTCAAGACTGCCTTCGCTGTATCCCATAAGTTTTTATACGTTGTGTTCTCATTTTCATTTGTCTCAATATATTTTCTGATATCACTTGCAATTTTTTCTTTGACCCACCAATTATTTAGGAGTGTGTTGTTCAGTCTCCACATGTTTACAAATTTACTTTTTTCCTATTATTGATTTCTAGTTTCATTCCTTTATGATCTGAGAAGGTGCTTTGTATAATTTCAGTCTTTTTATATTTATTGAGAGCTTCGTTGTGACCTAATATGTGGTCTATCCTGGAGAAAGATCCATGGGTATTTGAGAAGAGAAGAATGTATAACCCGCTGAGTTTGGATGCAGTGTTCTGTATATGTCTGTTAGGTCTAACTTGTTTATCATATTGTTCAAGTTCTCTGTTTCCTTGTTGATCTTCTGTCTAGTTGTTCTATCTAATGATGTGAGTGGGGTGTTGAAATCTCCAATGATTATTGTAGAAATGTCTTTTCTTTCTTCAGTTTTGCCAGAGTTCGTCTCATATATTTTGGGGCACCCTGTTTAGGTGCATGGATATTTATGACTGTTACGTCTTCCTGGTGGATCATCCCTTTTATTAATATATAATGGCTTTCTGTATCTCTTATAAATTTTTTGCATTTAAAGTCTGTTTTGTCTGTTATTAGGATAGCTACCTGTGCTCTTTTCTGGTTACTATTCATGTGGAGTATCTTTTTCCAACCTTTCACTTTCAGCCAGTTTGTATCCCTGGGTCTAAGGTGAGTTTCTTGTAAGCAGCATATGGATGGCTCATGTTTTTTTTACCCATTCTATCAGCTAGTATCTTTTGATTGGGGAGTTTAATCCATTCACATTCAATGATATTACTGCAAATGCACTATTTACTTCCTCCATTTTATTCTTTGGTTTTCATATATCATCTTGTTTTTGTCTCTCTTTTTGCTCTTTTGGTTATCCAAGCATCTCTCTCATTTCTTTTTCTTTCAGGTTCAAAGGCTTCCTTTACTATTTCCTGCAAAGGTGGATTCTTTTTTGCAAACTCTCTTAGTTTCTGTTTGTTTGTGAATATTTTATACTCACCTTCATATTTGAAGGACAGTTTTGCTGGATAAAGAATTCTTGGTTGGCAATTTTTCTCTTTCATTTTCCTAATTGTATCATACCACTTTCTTCTTGCCTCCATGGTTTCTGAAGAGAAATCTTCACTAAGTCTTAGTGGACATCCCTTGTATGTGATCGTTTGCTTCTCCCTTACTGCTCTGAGAATGTTCTCTTTATCTTTGACATTTGACATTCTGAGTAGTATGTGTCTTTGGCATAGATCTATTTGGATTTATTCTGATTGGGGTATGGTGTGCTTCTTGGACATGTAAGTTCATTTCTTTTGTGAGAGTTGGGAAATTTTCAGCTGTTATTTCCTCAAATACTCTTTCTTCCCCTTTTCCCTTCTCTTCTCCTTCTGGAACTCCCATGACATGTATGTTGTTGCATTTTGTGTTGTCATTCAACTCCCTGAGGTCCTGCTCAATTTTTTCCATTCTTTTCACTCTCTGTTCTTTTCTCTCTTCAATTTTAGCTGCTCTGTCTTCAGCATCACTTATTCTTCCTTCTATCATTTCGAGTCTGCCATTATATGCCTCAAATGTGTTTTTGACCTCACCTATTTTGTCTTTCATTCCCATGAACTCCGTTACTTTTCTGTTCAGAATTTCAAATTCTTCTTTGCATTCGCTCAATGTCTTTTTGATGTCATTTATTTCTTAACTATATTGTCTTTCGTCTCATTAATTTGATTTTGGAAATTTGTGCTCATCTCACTGATTAGTTCTCTCAAATTCTGCATCTCTTCTGGGACTTTGATGTATTCCTTTTCTTGGGCCATGTCTTCTATTTTCTTAGTATGGCTTGTAATTTTTTGCTGGTGTTTAGGCATCTGGTTAAGATGTAGTTTACTCAGATGCTCAGTCTATTTTTCTTTTATAGGGATTTAGTGGCAGGAGGCTGTGAGTTACCACAGCTCTTTGATTTTTGGTTTGACCTGGATTGTTAGGATTGCCCTGCTGGTTGCTCAAAATTGGGCCCTGGACCCAGTAATTGGCTGTAGGGTCACTTCCTAGGGCCTCGGGCAGGGAGACTATAGAGGCCAGGAAAAGCCTCTCCTACTTATTTTTAATTTTCTTATGTGCACTTCCTTGGTCTGCCAGGAGATGGCGCTCATTGACAGCTCTCAATTCAATGCCTGTTCAGGGTGTATTTGTTGTGACACAGACCAGATCAGTGTGATAGAGCTTCCTGTCTGGGAGCTAAGAGCCTTGTAATTCAGACTTTCTGAGACAGTTCTCCAGTCTCCTCTGGTAGCCTCCTCCCTTTTCCCAGCTAGGAAATATTTCCACTCCCTTCTGAATCCTCAACATTCAGTCCTTGTTAGTAGAGGAGGAGATTGGGAGGTTTGTATATCTTTAGCCCCTTGCAGGCTCCAAGGCAAACAATGGCACAGCCCCACCCGGCTTTGAATTGCTAAACCAAACCTGGGAGTCATAAGCTGAGTCAGCCCTAGGCTCTCTCTTCCCTCTCCTCTGAAGTCCTCTACAATTAGTCCAGGGTAGAAGAGAGGGAGATTACGAGGGTTGGATTTCTCCAGTTCTTCGTAGGCTCCCAGTGCAAACCATTGTCTGGAAGGGTCTATGGGGCTCCGCAGCCCAAATTTGTGGGTCAGAACCTGCGTAAGCCTAAGGCTGTGTCCCTCTCTCTCCCCTTTCCAGGAGTGGTAGATCCCAGGAGCCCCCTTTGTCTGTGGTCGCAGGCCCAGAGGCCTGAGAGTTCTAAAGCGTGTGGGGGAGGGTGCCGGCAGCAGCAGCCACTGCTGGTTCCAACTCACGGTTCTGTCATTGCAATTTCCCTCTTTTGTCCCTCTCTCCTCTGGGTGGTATTGTGCAGCCTAAGATTTTCTTTTGAGTATTTAAACTTGGGTCATTTACTAGTAGTTTTTCATTTTAAGAAAACCAATTCTATTATCTTTACCATAAAACACGTTCTTATCTGTATTCCCCCCACCCTTTTTTCTATTGATACCTCTCTTTTCCACTCTTCCCTAAATAATCAGAAATCTTAACTTTATTATATTCAACTTTCTCTTCTGGGTTCATTCCCTCATGCAAATGAACATCAAATCCTGTTATTTCCATATTCATGGATATTGGAAATGTTTTAGTTCTAACACCATAATTGAGGTCCCATTTAATAAAATATTGTAATTCTCCGTTCAGAGCTTTCCCTTTTCCAATCATTTCATGATGTGGCCAAATTAGTGGAAATTTTATATTTTGGTTTAAATGCAGAATTATAAATTTAAAAAGAGTGATTTTTCAGTCTTGTCTAACAAAATGGACATTTATTCAAAATTATGTGTTTTTCAAATACTCATAAAAATCAGAAAGCCCTCTGTGAATTTTTTGGTAGAATACCTACTCAAGAATATTTCAATCCACTCCTCTGAAATATCACACAATTGTTAAAATCTTCAACTTAACTATTATATTATCTTGTTTATTTTAAGAAACATTTAAAAACCAGTGAAATATTTTGTTATAGTACTTTTACAAGATTAAGAAGAAAAATGTGGTTATATATAGTTGTGCAAGGCCCTTATTTAAATGTCATACAAATATGGGATAAAATTATAATTTATGGAGAGATAAAAGTATGATTGCAAAGATAACAAGTATGATATACTTTCAGTTTTTACCAATCATGTGTTCCTTTGAACAAATAATATCCTGAATTGTTTCTGTCTTGGTTTTAAACTTAAAAAACATTAACTTTTGGAAACTATGTGTAATTAGTTATAGATTTATATTGTGTATTTTAGTAGTATCACAAACTGAAAGTTTCTCAGTCACAAAGATACACCACAGGACATAATATTAGTTTTTTTTTTCCTTCAGTAATTCTTTAATGACATTACAAAAAAAAATCTCCTAGGTGAATGTGATATTAGGCATAGGAATTGAAAAACAGTATATAATTTACTTCTCCAAATTTAATGTTACTATATTACATTTCTCTTTCTCTGTATCCTTTGAACTATGACAGACTATTAATGATAGTCACTTCATAAATATTTACTAAATGGACATATTTGAAATTTAAATACACTACTTTTTTTCTTTGTTGATTTTGTTTATTCCAGGTGATGGCAGTAAAAGACCTTTGTTCCAGCTGTAGGACTAAAAGGACAAAGCTCAAACATTTAAACTTCTTCCATGTAAGAAAAGACAGCCTGTTGCCCAGACATCACACACACATACACACACCACTCACACTAAAGATACATGAAGCAAAACCAAAAAATTATTAAACTGACAATATACTTTTTAATCTTAAAAAATAAGTTACATCTGTGTTTCATTCAATTAATTATCTGCTTCTTATGTATGAAATGTTTAAGCATAAGATTCAATTCATTTATATATTATGATGAGGTAATAGAAATATTTAGACTCCATTTTAGACATTTTAAAGTATATCTGAGTGAAAGAATAAATAGTTTGTTCAGACTTTTGTGAGCCCACAATAAATCTGTTTAATTAGAATTTGTCACATAAGGCAGACAGCATCAAAGCTGTGTTGTCAATGAAAGTTTTGAAATGAAAACCTTTCCGTTAAGCCTTGAGTATGCCAAATGAAATTTCAGTAGATATGTTACTGTAAGGAATGATAGAGAAACAGCTTAAAATTAAAAAGTAAACTTGTATACACTATAGAGAAGTAATTCACTAAATTTTTTTTAAATGCTGACAAAGGAAAGTATCCTGACTACTTCTCTAACCAGAAGCAAAAGCTCTGAATTTGTGTAATCCTTAGCAAAATATATTTACATATTGATGATATTTAAAAGAAAGAAAATAATAATGTATTAATATTTATTAGTATATATTAATATAATTGGAATTTTCTCTTTTATTATGAAATTCAAACTTCGCTAAGATTATTTTATATTATTTGTTGCTTGTTACAGAATGATACATTAGGCTCCCTTACAATTGCACAAGTTTATATTGCTATTAGAAATTTTCGTAGACATTGTCCCATTAGTTACATTTAGATTTTATCATTTTAAGTTTGGAATTCAAACACAAGAGGCTCAGGGACATTAAATTAAAACTACAAGCTTGTTAGTAGATGAGCTGGGGATAGAGCCCAATATCTTTTATTCTTTACATTATGCTATTCTTTTTCCCTTGTGATTAAAAGAGAAACAAACAAATAAACAAACAAACAAAAACTTTTCTGCTTTTGCATTTGTACCCAGATTCTCCTCTCAAATTAGGCGATTAGGGCAAAAATACCCAACCATTTTTGGCAACTCTATTTGGGATGTTTGAGTTCAGGCATCCTTATAGTTACGTATAAAGAAGAAATGCTCTGTTTCTTGTCAAATTGGTCTTTGAGCTGCTGCTTTTGCTATTTACAGTGTGATTTCCTTTGTTCTGTGTCCTCTCCAAAACACCTTGGAGCTTTTGACAACATATGTGAAACTGCACCCACTCGCGGTTAGGAGATGACTTTTTTCAACTCCACTACCCCATCCTCAGCACTATGTACCTTCTCCTCATATAAAGACAGTTTCAAAAAAATTAACTTTGGAAATTAGTCACTATATCTGTATAAGATACCCCTTAAATAAGAGGTAATGCAACAAGCTAAGAAATAAAGTCAACCTTTTATAATACTTCCCTACAGATATTTAAAAAAAAATAAGACTATAAAAATATATAACGATATTAAAATACATAGATATTTCAAGATGATTTCTGAGCTAAAGTTTTAAATACTGTGAAAATAGTACAATATAACCAGTCAAGCAAAAAATAAATTATTTATAGCCCCTATATAGGATGACCACTAAACCATAGAACTGGAAGAGTAAGGTTTGTTAAAAAAGAATCTGGGAAGCAGATGTGGCTCAAGCAGTTGGGAGCCTACCTACCATATGGGAGGTCCCCAGTTCAGTTCCTGGTGCCTCCTGAAGAAGACGAGTAAAACAGTGAGCTTGTGCAATGGGTTGGCGTGATGAGCTGTCACAATGAGATGACACAGTGAGATAACACAAAGAGGAAACACAATGGGAGACACAAGTGGGGAGCAAAAGTGGCTCAGGTGATTGCGCACCTCTCTCCCACATGGGAGGTCCTGGGTGCGGTTCCCGGTGCCTCCCAAAAAAGAGGACGAGCAGACACTGAGAGCACACAATGAACAGAGACAGAGAGCAGACAGCAAATGCAAACAATGGGAGGTGGGGGAGAAATAAATAAATAAAATAACTCTTTTTGAAAAAAAGAATCTGAATGTGCAATGAGAACAATGCAAAACACCTGATAATATATTACCAGGTAACAGTTATTAGTGTAACATTAAAGTAGCATCTAGATAATATTTACAAGAGATACCAAAAGGATTTCTACAGCCTGAAGAGAAAAGACAAAGGTGAGAGACTTTGAGAAGAGTGCAGAAATGAAGGCTATTAGTAAGGGTAACTAAAAGGGTAAAAAGACAGGCAATAGTAAGAAACGGTCGAAGAAAGTAGTGCCTTTACAATATTAACATTGAGCACCGATGGACTGATCTCTCCAATCAAAATACATAGGCTGATAGATGGATAGAAAAAATGAGCCATCAATATGCTGTCTACAGTAGACTCACCTTAGGTGCAAGGACACAATCAGGCTTAAAGTGAAAGGTTGGAAAAAGATATTCCATGCAGATAGTAACCAAAAAAGGTCTAGAGAAGCACTAGTAACTAATATTGGCCAAGATAGATTTTAATGCAAAACTGCTGTAAGAGATGACGAAGGTCATTATATATTAATTAAAGGGACAATTCACCAAGAAGCAATAACAATAATAACTATTTTTGGACCTAACCTGGGTGCTCCAAAACATGTGAGGCAAACACTGGCAAAATTGAAGAGAGAAATAGACATCTCTACAATAATATTTGGAGACTTCAATATGTCAGTCTCAGCACTGGATTGAATATGGGGACAGAAAATAAATAACGAAACAGACAGATTGAAAAAAGTGATAATTGAACTAAATCTAACTAACATTTAAAGAACATTACATCCCAAAACTGCAGGATATACGTTGTTCTCAAATGCTCATGCTTCTTTCTCCAAGATAGAACATATGTTGGGTCACAGGATAGGTCTCAATACATTTAAAAAGATTGAAATTATACAAAACACTTTCTCTGATCATAATGGAAGGAAGCTGGAAATCAATAACTGTTGGAAAAAGGGAAAATTCACAAAAATCTGGCGATTAAACAACACACTCTTAAGCAATAAGTGGGGCAAAGAAGAAATTGCAAGAAAAATCAGTAAATGTCTTGAGACAAATGAACACAAGAACACAATATATCAAAACCTATGGGATACAGTGAAGGCAGTGCTGAGACGGAAATTTATAGACCTCAATGCTTACATTAAATAAGAAGAAATAGGTAAAATCAAAGCTCTAACTGTAGACCTCGAAGAACTAGAAGAAGAACAGCAAGCTCATCCCAACCCAAGAAGAAGGAAAGAAATCACAAAGATTAGAGCAGAAACAAATGAAATTGAGAACAAAAAAACAAAAGAGAGAATCGGCAAAATCAAAAGTTGGTTCTTTGAGAACATCAACAAAATCGACAATCCCTTAGTCCTTAACAAAGAAAAAAGAGAAGATACAAATAAATAAAATCAGAAATGAGAGGGGGGACATTAACACTGACCTTCAGAAATAAAAGAGATCATAAGAGGGTACTATGAAAGGCAGGGGGCCATATAACACAGTGCACCCTGGGTGGATGATGGCTGCAGTTAAGAGTGCCAACATGAGAACGCTGTCTCATGCAGTATGACTGTACACCTAACAAGTATAGAATACTAATACATGGTTTTAATAATGGGATAGCTTACGGGGAAAATACTGTTCCTTCATCATTTGTAACGAATGTGTCACAGCAATGTAAGGTGTTGGTGCTGGGGCCATGTATGGGGATTCTGCATGATACATGATTATTTTGTAAACTCACAAATTTTCTAATAAAAAAAAAATCCAACGTTTCACCTGCTGAAAATCATAGAAGCATTCCATAGACATTTTAGCAATATTATATTCTTCCAAAGTCAGTAATTTTTCACTTGCTCTCCAATTGGAATGTGTCAGTGTGATATGTTTTTTACCTACGTGATAAAAATATAAGCATCACTTTTGAATTTTATAACATAAAACATAAGAATAATTTCCATTTCTCCTTTTGAAACTTATGAATTAAACTTTTCTTTTGTGTGTATCCTTCCCACCACATCCATACAGATTGAGAGTTACAGACTTCGTAGTTAGTTTACCCAAAAGAGGAGAGCCAGCTAATGTGAGATTTACGATACTTCCATATCAGACCACACTAACAATCTTCCCTGTTTGCAAAATTTTCTTTGATCTCTCCTAATTAGATATTTTATTATTTTTAGGCTAATTCTAATATAGAACTTGGGCTTTTAGATAATGAAGAAACCGTATAGATAAATCAATTTAGCAGGTAACAAAAAATTCACTTATTTTATACATGAGAAACCTAGCACAGGAAAATCTCACAATCAGTTGGTGGCAGAAACCCAAGTACTTTGTAAGTACTTTGTACCTTAGACTTAGTATAAGTAGATACCAAGTCTAAGGTATACTATATGTTATCTTAAAGCTTACTCTGCTTCTAAGTATGCAGACTATTAACAAGGCAGTAAACAGTTTAAAACAAAACAAAAGAAAACCATTTAGGCCCCAAATTTGTAAAAAAAAAAAAAAAAGAAAGAAAGAAAGAAAGAAAGAAAGAAAGAAAGAAAGAAAGAAAAGAAAAAATGAAAAGATGTTTGACAAAATATTAGATATTCTCTACATTCTATTTGTTTTTCACAGCATTCATGGCAAAGGCAATGAGACACAGTTGACCCTGGGAAGGTAATGAGGGGCCTAAGTTGACTGCTTGCTTTAAAAGACTTGGCAAGTTTGCTGAGACAGAGCCAGTTCTGGAAATGGTGAGATTTCTCCAGCAGCTGGCTTTGGCATGAAGTGATTCCCACTGGCTTTTTCAGCTTTAGACTGCACAAGAGTCTAGGATGCTTCCACCCAACCTTTTCTCCCACTTTAAGGGTCAGACTTGCAGTGTGGACTTATGGCTCTCCCAACTTATACCTGCCTCCTGGCTATTGTCCCTCACACAGGTATTTAACCTCATAAAATATTTGCATATGTAATGCTATCTTGTGATCAACTTTTCAGAAGGTTCAGGCTAATACAATGACCAATGGGAAGTTCCAGATTTCAGAAGTCTTTCTCATAATATTCCAACACCAAGGTGGCCAAAATGTACCTGCTAATAATTAATTAACTAAGCATTGATAACTTAGAAGTTACATTGTGTGAAATGTAGTATGGAAAAAAATGAAATCAAAGAAAAGATATATCAAGCATTTTGGTGATAGCTTGCTTTTCGAATTACTTAAACTTATACGTGATAAACTCTCATTTCTTATAAAGGTTACCAATTTGTTAGTGCTGAAACACATACAGGAATATTCCTTTCATGTAACTCAATGTAAGGTTGGCATATAAATCGAGAACACAGAAACTATAATTAATTAAAGGAATGTCAATGCATTAGAAATAATCTATTGCAATGTAGACTAAAAGTTTCATTTTGATCTTTGAGTTATGTTGTGTGTATTCAGAAGCACTTTCTTAAAACAAAAATGAGAATAGCATCCAAACCAGTTTTCACTGTAAGGAAGTTTTTACAGTAGAACTATAATGAAGGTCAATTCTATTGAACAAGGGACTAATTAAAAGTTCACCTGTGATAAATGTTGCAGAGTTGACTCCTCGCTAGTGCTCTCTGAAGACTTTTAAATAGCTAGAAAAACAGATCTGTATAAAAAGGTGGGTTGGACTGCACAGTCTAACATCAACTACAGCTAGTTTTTCCTCTGAAATAATGTGATAATAGGTGACTATATACTCCAGTAAAGCATTGTCATTGACCTCCAAGTGAGAGAATGCATGCTCATATGAAGAAATTGTTTATGGAATTTTCCAGATAGATGGCTTTATAACTGTGGAAAATTCTACTGGATGCTGACACAGCCTATAAGCAGTCTGGATACCCCTTATCACCACCACTGCACCCCAAAAAAGAAAACAACAACAAATAAAGCCTTAGTGATGAGGAGAGAAGAAATTAAATTACCAAATAAGCTTAGACATATATACATAGACATCAAATTATAATTTCCACAATAAAATAACTGAGATGTTATTTCCCCTCAGTTTAATTTGTGCTGTTTAAATAATAATAGCTATAAAATCTACCTGGAAAATGAGCTCCCTTTCAAGCAGAAACATTTGTCTTTTGATCTCTCAGAAGACTTATTTGGGAGCTGGCT
Organism: Tolypeutes matacus; assembly: GCA_026826555.1. Lineage (NCBI taxonomy): Eukaryota > Metazoa > Chordata > Mammalia > Cingulata > Chlamyphoridae > Tolypeutes > Tolypeutes matacus. The sequence continues at coordinate 3,545,001 of JAKSZT010054342.1, read as the reverse complement.
TCTGGAGGTAAAGTTTGTACAAATAGACACGCACAGACATACACACACAAATGCTGGGAAAACGAGATAAGGCATTTTACTGCCAGCTTGCTTACACTACTGGGCATTGCTCAGCCATTTAGCAGTTGCCACAGATGTTACAAGATTGGAGACTATAAATTGCCCCACATCAAAGAAATTAACTGAACTTTTGATATAGAGAGCCAATGCCCCAATGCTCTGTCACTTTTGCCACCTGAATAATATAATCCTTGAGCCCTGTAGACAATTTAATAGGACTTGACTTGTTTTATTCTCTCTCCCCCAAATCCCCCTGAGACTGTGTTTCAATCTGTCAAGCCCTGTATCACTTTCATACGACATTCTTTCACTGCTTGTATCTTGAATTCGACTCTTGTTCTCTAGGGATCTGAGTGGAGCTGCCAGAAGTCATTTCACTTGCCACCTTTAACAACCATCAGAAAGATGGAGCTACAGCTATCTATGATGGGTCTGACTTTTCACCTGACAGAGCACAAGGAACTGAAAGATACTTGCTTTCAATTTACAAGTGTATTGACTAGAACCCTGAAACGCTCTGTTTCCACAACTTGTGATAGAGTGCTCATATCACAGCCTGGGACATATTCTCCTTACTGTAATAAACGGGATTTTTTTCTTTATCACTAGCTATCTACTTGGAGAATTAGTACAATGAAATAAATGGGTAAAATTGAAATCCTGTTTTGTTGTTCTACTTACACAGATCAGCTCAAAATCCCTTCCTATATTCATTTTGTTTCTCTTTCTTGTGAGTCTGTCATTGCAATCTGTGACATCTAAAATACTTAAGCCCCAAAATGCATAATTTACAATAACAATAGTTATTTATAGGAGTTGACCACGTTGCAGGCACTGTTTTTTCCTGCCATATATTTAACAACATTTAATCCTACAGCTACTCCAGGAGCTCATCATGAGCAGTGCCATTTTACACAGTCAAAAACAGAAACAACCAGAAGACAAGTACTCATCTGCCTGAACTGATCACTTCAGACCTCTTTCCCAGGATTTCAGCAGTGTAAGGAAATATGGATTAGCTGTGGAAACAAGAAAGAGAAATCATCTCACAACAATGTCATAAGTTTAACTGCTGAATAAAGCAGCTTCACTCCCCAGAAAGCCTAGTTTTAACACGCTGTTTTGCTTGTAACACCACTGGGATGAGCGGCAAAGCTACAACTGGTATTTTCCTCTCTATGTATCTAGGTGACAGCACCATCCATATTGTATCTTCACTTTTTATTTTATTTTTAAAATTTTATTTATTTTATATACAGGCACTCCATATTCACCAAACATAAACTCCCTCTACCCACTTCTTCCATCTGCTAATCATCTCTAATCTACTTTCTGCCTCCAGATTTGCTCTTTCTAGGCATCTGTCTTAGTTTATTTGCTAATGGCTGTCAATACAAAATAACAGACATTGATTTTTTTTTAAAATTTTATTGATACATGTTAATAAAGCATAAATCCATCCAAATAGTACAATCAATAGTGAAAGAAATAGAACAAAGGGTGGCCTCTTCTCAAACAGAATTCCCTGTTCCCACTTATCTAACCCTCCCATATTCTTGTTCGAGTCAATTCTCCCAAAACCCACGTCAGTAAAGGGGATGAACTCGGACACTGAGAACTTACCCCTACACTTTTTGTCTTAGGATTGGGTTAGTTTTTGTGCCTAAGATTGTAAGCCCACAACTCCCAGCCAATGGGAGATGGATAAGGTTGGGGAGGGAGGGAAATGGGACACTGCATCAGGGGAAATATATAATCTTTGTTCTTACACTGATCACGTGCACTTGCCTGTTTCCATTAGCCTGGGCGTGTGCCCTTTCTTATGAGAAAGAAATAAATTACTGCTGCCTCTAGTCCAGCTCTCCATCTTCAGAACTTTTATTTTGAGTAAGTAGTCACTGTCCCACTCAATGGTATTCCGTGTAATCACATATTTGTGCATTCATCATCCCAATCATTCCTAGAGTACTTTCATTATTCCAATAATAATAAACAACAAAACAAAACTCATCATCTCTCAATCTCTATATTTTAGTTCAATTTACAGTTCTGAGGCTGTGAAAATATCCAAATCAAGAGATGCTGTCTCACCAAAGGTGGGCTGCTGGAGGTCCTGGACTCCTGCCACATGGCATAGCACAATGGCAGCTGGTCTCTGCCTTCTCCTCCGGGCTCACTTTCTCAGCAGTCTCAGCTGTGGGTAATCAGGCAAATGGCTCATCACTCTCCTCTTCTCTGGGCCTTATCTCTTTGAGCCTCTTTGGGAGGGGCCTCCTTCCATGCCTCTGTGCTTCTCTGATTCCAACCTCAGGCCTCTCTCAGCTTCTTGGGGTTTCTCTGTGTTTCTGCAGCTGCAAAGGACCCTGGAGTCCTCTCTCACATGGTGGGGTAAAAATGCCACTCTTCTTCTCCTCTCTCCTCCGTTTCTACAGGGCTCCAGTAAGGATTAACCAAAGGGATCTAATCAAAAGTTATCTAAGCGAAAGGTCCCATATACAATGGGTTTAAAAGCAAAGGAGTCCGTTTGCTTTAAGAACAGGATTTTCTGGGGTCTACAAAAGACTCAAACCAGGACATTATACCCTCTGGACCCCCAAAATACAAGTTTTTTCCATATGCGAAATACATATGGAAATACATCACAATATTTCAAAATCCTTAAATCATTTCAGTAACAATGCTAAGTAAAAATTTCATAAAAATCAATTATAGGCATGCAGTCTGTCTTGGGGCAAAATTCTCCTCTAGCTGTAGACCTGTGAAACTTAGAAAACAAGCTATATGCTTCCAATATACAAAGGACGGATAGTTATAAAATAAACATTTCCATTACCATAGGGAGAAATTGGGAGGAAAACAGGCATCATGCATCCCAAACAGTTCAGAAAACCTGCACAGCATATTCCCTTAGGTTTCAAAGTCTTAGAGTCATCTATCGAATGCTGTCTTCTTCTCCTCAGGGCCTCACAGAGGTCGACCCCATCCAAGGGCTTGCCTAATGGCCATCTTCTTGGTTCCTCCCTCATCAAGCATCTGGGTGGTGGCCGAGCTCTAGGCCTCATCCTCCAAGAGCACTGAGGTGATGGCCACACTCTCCCCAATCTCTGGGGCACAGGCCCAACCCTAAGAACATCCTAAGAACAGAGGGGTGGAGACCTAACTTTCCCCAATCCCCAAGGAATGTGCCCCACCCTCTCTGAAGCTTGGGGTGGTAACTCTCATTGAACAACAGCTTGGAAGACCAACCGTCTTCAAATGCTGGGGTAAACTCACCCTTTCTGCATACTTGGGTCTCTCTCTCGGTCCAAGAAGATGTCTTAAGTCTGGACTTCAGTTCCCATGGTTATGCCTTTGAAGTTGTTTTCCTTTAATATCTCCCATTTCTGTCCCTTTTAGTGCACTGACAGTGGTTTTGTTCACACAAATGTCACGAAAAGCTTATTGGTTTCACATACAGTTCACAGGAGTCCCAAGCATCAGAAAATGGGACTTTCCATAAATCCTTGGATAACTGCACTTCCAACCCTGAGTTGCAAGGAAAATTAATGCCTGTTTCCAAGTTCAGTTAAGTCCTCACAGGGGCCCTATTCTCCGGGACTTGTTTTCCAGAAGCGCAAATTTCCCAAACCATCTGTCCTGGTTTGAGCCTTTTATGGACCCTAGAAAATTACATTCATTAGCTAACATTCCTGTTCATGAAAGCCTATTGTATGTGGGGCCTTTTGGTGAGATTCAGTTAAGGAGTCCTTTATCACATGGCAGGGTAAAATGGCAACTGTCTTCTCTGTGTGCCAATGTTTATGTAATACTCCAGTAAAAGGATAAAGACCCACCTTCAGTTCCACAATCAAAGGCCTTTAACTGAAATGATCTAACTAAAAGTGATCTAATCAAAATGTCCCTTAACTGAATCTAATCAAAGGGACCCAACCACAGTGGGTTTACAGGCATAGATAGGAGTGGGTTTGCTTTAAAAACAGGATTTTCTGGGTCCACAAAAGACTCCAAACAAGACAACATCTCTTACAAGTAACATCATACTATATTTGCTCTTACATGCCTTGCTTATTTCTTTGAATGCGTTAGTTTGAATCTTTTTTTAGACCCAAGAAAATTATGCTCTTAAATTGAACCTATTGTGAAAATTTGATTAGATTAGATTGATTAAGGGCCACCTGCTTAGATTGCTCCAGCAGGGTGTAGCCCACTGTGGGTTTTAATTCTCTTACTGGAGTCCTTTATAAATGGAAGAATCAAGAGCCACAGACAGAGGAAGACACAGTGACAGAGAAGCCTCCAGAAGTTGAAATCAATGAATCCATGTGAGAAAAAAGCCACAGACAGAGCAGCCTGAAGCAGAATTAGCATGGACATCTGGAGGAGAGGAAAGAGAATAACCAATACCATCATTATACCCTGTTATATGCCTGATCAACTACAGCTGAGCTCAAGCAGAAAGTGAGCCTGGAGGAGAAGACAGAGACTGGTAGAGCCACTGTTTTGCCTTCCTATGTGGCAAGAGTCCAGGACTGTCAGCAGTTTATCTTCAGGAAGAGAGCTTTGTCCGATGCCTTGATCTGGACATTTTTTCCCAGCCTCAGAACTGGTAAGGCTTTAACCTAGTAAATTCTCATCATAAAAACCAACACTTTTCTGGTATATTGTTTATAGAAGCCTTTAGCAAACTAAAACACCACAAACAATGTTTTTTTTCTTTTCTTTCTTTCTTTTTTTCCCACATATAGTGTTTTAAAATTTCTTCCATGTTGGACCATGTCTCAGGACTTTATATTTTCTTTTTTTTTTTTTTTTTTTTAAGATTTTTATTTATTTATTCATTTATCCCCCCCTTGCTGCTTGTGCTCGCTGGGTCAGCCAACCACGCCGTGCGGGCGGGCTTGCCTTCACCAGGAGGCCCCGGGAACCGAACCCGGGACCTCCCATATGGTAAACGGGAGCCCTACTGATTGAGCCACAGCCACTTCCCTATATTTTCTTATGATTGAATAATATTCCATTGTGTATACATACCACATTTTATTTATACATTCTTTTGCTGATGGATACTTGGGTTCTTTCTCTCTTTTGGGGTTGGTGAATAATAATCTTGATTTGGTATTTTTTGCCTATGAAACCATGAAAGCATAAATCTTACTGCTTAAGCCAAGCCAGCATATTGTGTGGTATTTGCTATTGCACCCTGACAAAACAAAGATAATAAAATGTCATCAACAAATAAAGATAATTTTATTTCTTACTCCCCAATTTGGATACATTTATTTATTTTTCTTGCTTAATTGCTTTAGCTAGAACTTCCAGTACAATATTAAATAGCAGTGGTGAAAGTGGACATCTCTGTCTTTTTCCTGATCATAAGGGGAAGGATTTTATCAATATATAATTTCCTTCATTGTCTCTTGTAATGGTTTGTGATTTAAAGTCTCTTTCATATGATATAACTATTGCCACCTCAGTTCTCTTTTGATTACTACTTGCATGGAACATTCTTCCATCCTTTCACTTACAACCTATGTTTTGAATCATCTAAGATGAGTCTTGTAAACAGACTATGGTTGGGTCATGATTCTTTTTTTTTTTAATTTTGTTTTGTACATTTAATAATTGAAAATATAAAAAATTAAAAACTAAAAAGTAAACACAGATGAATAAATACATACATTTCTCAATTAAATGTATTGTATACATATGGGTCATGCTTCTTTATCCATTCTGCCAATTTCTTTTGATTGGAAAGTTTAACACATTTACATTTAAAGTAATTACTGATAAGGGAAGGCTTCCTTCTGCCATTTTGGTAATTGTTTTTGTAACCCATACCTTAATTTGTCCCTCCATTTCTCCATTACTGCCTTCTTTTTTATTTAGTTAATCTTTCATTACCAACCATTTTGAATTACTTCTCAATTACTTTTGTGTAAATTTTTTGATATTTTCTTTTATTGTTATGTGGAGAATTACATTTAACATCCTAAATATATTAAAACTTGGTTTATATTGATACCAACTTAACAAGCTTCTTCCAGAACAATTTCTGTGGAATTGTTTTTCTTGTGATTGGGCCACATTCTCCTATTTTCTTGTAAATTTTGTAATTTTGTGTTCATAACTGGACATTCTGAGTAGTATATTGTCACTTTGGAAGTCTAGTGTCCCACTACTCTGTTCTCCCGACCAAGAACAAGCAAGAAAAAAAAAAAAAAAAAAAAAAAAAAAGGAAAAACAAGTAATGAAAGAGATAAAAAAGAAAAAAATAAATACCCAAATACCTTAAAGCATGGGGGTACACTGCCTCTCCAAAAATCTTGGTAGATGTCAGTGGGTAGCTGAAAGCTGCTGCTGTGAAGGGCAAAATCAAAGCCATCATCCACTTTGGTACCCCAGGGACCTGCCAGATCACACACAAGCATACACTCTTACACACATACACAGAAGAAAGAGGAAAAGGAGAGGGAGAGGGAGAAGGAGGGAAGGAGAGAGAGAGAGAAAGAGAAGAGAGAGAAAAAGAGAGAGAAAGAGAAAGAGAGAGGGAGAGAAAGAGAGAGAGAACAGGATTAATGTCCTTGTAAAAGGTGCACTGGATCTTTATGTCTAGTTAGATGTTAGTGTGAGGCCAGAAGTTGGTGGGGCCCAGGATACCAACACCAAAGCTCACATTTGTGCTGTGCCCTCAGAAATTCACAAAACAAGAAAAACCCATACCCCAAAGAAAGAAAAACAAAAGAAAAAGTTGCATTGCTTCATTATGGCCCAGTAGAAGGTGGTGAGGGGCCAGAAGTTGCTGAGAGACCAAAAAAGAAGCAAAGATGGAGGAAAAATGGAGCCCAAACTGAAGCCAGCATCTATGCTTGGTTCTCGGGGATCCACCAGACCAAGAAACACCACACATAGGGAAAAAAACCACACACAAACAAAGAAATACCCAAAAGTCCACTAACTCTATACATCCCATTGGATGCTGGTGGGAGGCCAGAAGCCACTGCTGCCCAGAACTGAGAAGGGGGCCAGCATCCACGCTGGTCCTTCAGGGATCCTCCAGACCTTCAATCCCAACTTTTGGAAGACAAGCTTTCCTCTGTCTGCCCCGCCTGAGCTGGCCATGCCTGCAACCCAGCTGCATTTCTGCTGCCACCACCATTTGCAGAGCCACTGTTGTGGCGCCAAGGAATAGGAGCTGGTCACTGGTTAGTGCTTTCACTTAAAAAAGCTGACCTGACACACCCTTGATTGATCTAAAAGTCCAATCTGGTTCTAGGGTTACCACCTAGTTAGTTCCTTTCCCTTTATCCAGCTCATCCATTTTCTTGGTGGAGAAATTTTGCACCTGCACTTGCAGTGCACTCTCAATCTCACTTTTTGTCTCATTTCCAAAGTAACTCTTCAGCTCACAGGGAGTAACTTACAGCAATGAAACTGGCATGGGGTGCAGGAGCATGTGATTTCTTCTGCTCTTTGCGTGAGGCAAAAGTACTCTCATGGATAATAGACAGACATATTCCAACCGAGCATCTGATGGAGTTTGTTTCTGCAAAAGAATCACAGCACGGAGAGAACTATTAATGAGGTCTAAGACTTGGAAGAAGGACGAGGAACCTTTGAAAGTATCTTAGATTCCTCATACGGGAGCAGAGTCACCTCTGGGCAAATCCTCGGGGTTATCGTTTGGATTTTATCACACATAAAATGGAATAACTTAATGGGTGTTGAAGGAAATAGAAAACCAGTGTTCCTGGAGTATTACTTTATATTTATTAGATTTTATTTATTGGAAATGCTCTGTTTCTCTATTTTATAAAAGTAAGATAGTTAAAATCTGATTTATATCTTCAATTGTAGACATTTGTAAAGATTATGTTTTTAAAAACAGCATCAAAATACATTTTCCATAACTACTCTTCTTTTGGGGGGCAAAAGAAAATAATATGCAAATCATTGTCATATTGTTCTAAAGAAGATAAAGGGAGAAGTGGAAGCATAATAGCAATTTCACGTATCATGATTTTGCTAAAAGAGAACCTCTCTATCTTTCACATAGATGACTTAGAATATGTAATCATTTTTTTTTTTCAAAATATTTTAAAAGTGTACCTAACTCCTAGGTAATAGGCAGTGTGCAGTGTGGCAGATAGACCCACGGGGGCTCCCAGTAATTCCTTCATCTTAGGTGTCCAAGCCTTTATCTAACTGTTACGTGCAGACAGATCCTGTGACTTTCTTCTGACCACTAGAATATGAAGAAGGTGATGATGTCCTTCCTGCCATAGCAGACTGGACATGAGGGACTCTCTTGCTGGTCTTGAAGAAGCAACTGCCGATGGCAGGGGCGTGTGAGTGGCCTCTAGGTCCTGAAGGCAGCTTCCAGCCGGCATCTAGGAAGGGCAGAGCCTTAGCAAGTCAGCTGCTGGAAGGTGAGCTCTGCAACAGGCTGGCGGAGCTTAGGAGCAGGCTTTTCCCTCGTTGAGCCTCCTGATGATAACGGAGCTCAGCTGATACCTTGTGACACCCTGGGCAGAGGACCCAGCTGATCTGTGCCCAGACTCCCGACAGACACTGTGAGAGGATAAAGGTGTGTTGTTGCAAGCTGTTAAATTTGTGGCAATTTGTCACACAGAAACATAAAACTAAGACATGTCGATTTTAGAAACCCCTTCATGTGTGAATATCAATTGTGAAATTGTATTTGTCTTTGAGTAAATGTCTATATATGTGTACGTGTGTGTACTTCATCCACATCAGTTTTCCTTTCTTTTCATGCGAAGATAATAGAGTACAGAAATTCAGAAACCATTTTAAACAACCGCTTTGATCAAACACAGAACTGTGAAAGAGGGAACGGCAGCATTTAGGACATTTTGATTTCGGGTTACCACTGTCCTTTATTTTCCCCTCGTAAGTCTCCTGATCCTTTTTGACAGGGTCACCCCACATGCCCACCCATCCCCATCCCCATGCTGATGACTCAGCAAGACCAGAGGCTTACGGAGAAGCCAGGGAAGCGTAATGGGTCAGCACCTGGTAAAAGCACCTGGTAAAAGCACCTGGTAAAAGCAGCGAGACACAGCATCAAGCCCCTCCTGAAAGTGAAGGCAAACAAAAGTCACAAGGTGGAGAGCTGGACGGGTGAGGACGAGAGAGACATCCCAGGTTCCTACCGACTGCTGGGAGGCGCTGCTCCGGCCTGAAGCTTTCAAGGGATGGGAGAAGTTTAGGAATCCCGTAAGGAATCGCATGCAATTTCTGGACAAACACCACTGCGTGGGGCGGCAAATGGTAAATAAGGATCACGGTAAAGGACCATAAGTCTGAGATACAATCTGTCCATATTTCTTTAATCAGCACGTTTGTGGGGTCGGAAAATTCCTGTAAAGTTTTTATACAGGCCATGGAAGAAGGCTGCTGTTTATTTCCAGGGAAGGAGAGGAAGGAAAAGTCTGTCCTTCAGGCCTTCTCAGGACATAACACTCTTTAAGGCATTTGCACTATTATTTGTTTCTGTGGCTCCGGTTTTGCTTTCAAAATTCCACTGAAGTCTTATATGATGTTTCTATCCAACCTTTTGTTACTTTTCAGGAATGTTTATTCTTGTACGTATGCTCACTTAAATTTTAAGTATTATTTTATGCATATGCAGAAATATATACAATGAATATTTAAGTCACGTGAAACATAATTTTAAACAAACACTTGAGATCTCTGCTAGTTGTAAAAGCTACGCCATTGCCAAGCCCACTGATGCTCGCTGTACGTTTCTCCCTGATCTCTGCCTTCCCGGCAAAGGAAAGCGCTATCTTGACACTTTGGTTATCTTTCCTTCTATTTTAGAGGTTTATACCTTTTATACATTATGAGGCTTCATTTTCTCGTTTTCAGGCTTTATACAAAAAAACATCACACTGTATGTACTTTTTGGAAATTTGCAGAAATTTCTAAGAATACTGAGGTTAATATTCATTTTTAAACAAATCAATTTTATTGATACATATTAATAAAGCATACAATTCATCAAGAGTGTACAATCAGTGGTATCTGGTATAATCACGTTGTTGTGCTTTCATCACTTCAATCATTATTAGAGCATCTTCATTATTTCAGTAATAATAATAATAAACAAAAACAGACAAACAAGAAAATTCTTCACCTCTCAATCTCTTTATGTTTCCCCTGCTGTAAATAGCCGCTATTTCTGTTTTTTTTTCACAATTATTTATTTGTTTATTAAGCAGTTTTATTGAGATATATTAAAGTACCATATGATCTATCCAAAGTGTCTGATAAATGGCTTTCAGAATAATCACAATATTGTACATTCATCATTTCAAACATTTTAGAACAATTTCATTACTCCAAAAAGAAAGACTCCACACCCCTTAGCATTCCTTCCTCAGCCCTACATAATCACGAATCTAATTTCATCTTTATGAATTGATTTATTTTACACTTTATATAAATGCAATCACACAATATATAGTACTCTGTGTCTGGTCTCCTTCACTTAGTATAATTTTTTTTTGTATGCTATTAACATTTTGTAGTATTAACCTACATTTGTTCAGCTTCAAAGAAAAATGGTCTTATATATGCAATTTTACCCATATTGATATTTCATATAATATATTGATATTTCACATAATATATTTAGTTCATAATACGGCAATCAGACAGTATTTGTCCCTTTGTGTCTGGCTTGCTTCACTCAACATAATGTCTTCCAGGTTCATCCATGTTGTCATATGTTTCATGACTTCAGTTCTTCCTACTACTGCATAATATTCCATCCATCGTGTGTATACTTCACAGTTTGTTTATCCATTCATCAGTTGATGAACACCTGGGTTATTTCCAACTTTTGGCTATTGTGAATAATGCTGCAATGAAATCGGTGGGGAGATGTCTATTAATGTCACTGCTCTCAGTTCTTTGGGTATATACCTAGCAATGGTATTGCTGGGTGCCACGACAAGTCTATATTCAACTTCCTTAGGAACTGCCAAACAGTCCTCCACAGTGGCTGTACCATTCTACATTCCCACCAACAGTGAACAAGTGTTCCTATCTCTCCACATACTTTCCAACATTTACAGTTTTCTGACTTTTTAATAACAGCCAGTCTAATAGGTATGAAATGGTATCTCATTGTAGTTTTGATTTGCATTTCCCTAATCACTAGTGATGTTATATTTTTTCATGTATTTCTTTGCCATTTGTATTTCCTCTTTGGACAATTGTCTTTTCAAGTCTTTTGCCCATTTTTAAATTGGGTGTTCTGTTTTTTTATTGTTAAGTTGTATTATCTCTATATATATCATAGATATTAAACCCTTAATATTTTCTCCCATTGAGTTGGCTACCTTTTCACCGTTTTGACAAAGTCTTTTGAGGTGCAAAAGTGTTTAATTTTCAGGTGGTCCCATTTATCTATTTTTCCTTTTGTTGCCTGTACCTAGGGTGTAAGCTTTAAGAAACTACTGCCTACCACAAGATCTTGAAGATGTTTTCCTGCATTTTCTTCTAGGAGTTTTATGGTTTTTGTTTTTATATTTAGGTCCTTGATCCATTTTGAGTTAATTTTTGTATAAGGTGTGAGATAGGCATTCTCTTTCTTTCTTTTGGATATGGCTATCCAGTTCTCCCAGCTCCATTTGTAGACTAGACTCTTCTGGCCCAACTGGGTGGGCTTAACAGCCTTGTCAAAAATCACTTCACTGTAGATTTGATGATGATTTCTGAGTTCTTGATTTGGTTCTTTTGGTCAATCTGTCTGTCCTTACGCCAGTATCATGCTGTTTTTACCACTGTAGTTAAGTAATATGCTTTAAAGTCAGGAAGTGAGAATCCTCCAACTTAGTTCTTCTTTTTAAAGACATTTTTGGCTCTTTGGGGCTCCTTGCCCTTCCAAATAAATTTGATTATTGGCTTTTTGATAGCTGCAAAAAAAAAAAGCTGTTGGAATTCTTATTTGGATTATGGTGAATCTGTAAATCATTTTGGGTAGAATTGACATCTTAATGATATTTAGTCTTCCAATCCATGAACACAGAATGTTCTTCCATTTATTCATGTCTTCTTCAGTTTCTTTTAGCAAAGCTTTTTAGTTTTCTGAATTCAGGTCTTTTATGTCCTTGGTTAAGTTTATTTCTAAATATTTGATTGTTTTAATTGCTCTTATAAATGGAATTTTTTTTGGATTTCCTCCTCAGATTGCACATCAGTATTGTATAGAAATGCTATTGATTTTTTGCATATTAATCTTGTATCCCACTACTGCTTAAATTGTCTGTTAATTCTTGTAGCTTTGTTGTAGAGTTTTCAGAATTTTCTAGATATAGGATTATGTCATCAGGGAATAGTGAAAGTTTTACTTCTTCCTTTCCTGTTTGGGTGCCTTTTATTTCTTATGCTCTAGCTAAAACTTCTAGCACAATATTAAATAATGATGTTGGCAGTGGGCATCCTTGTCTTGTTCCTGTTCTTAGCAGGAAAGCTTTCAGTCTTTCATCATTGAGTACAATGCTAGCTGTAGATTTTTCATGTATGCACTTTATCATATTGAGAAAGCGTCCTCCTTTCCCATCATTTGGAGTGTTTTTATCAAGAAAGGGTGCTGTATTTTGTTAAATGCCTTCTCTGCATCAATAGAGAGGATCATATGCTTTTTCTCATTCAATTTATCAATATGGTTTATTGCACTAATTGATCTTCTTGTGTTGAATAACTTTTGCACACCTGAAATAAAACCTGCTTCATCATAGTATATAATTCTTTTAATATGGTTATGGATTCGGTTTGCAAGAATTTTGTTGAAGAGTTTTGCATCTATATTCATTAGAGATATTGGTCTGCAATTTTTTTTTTTTTTGGTAATATCTTTATCTGGTTTTGGTATTAGGATGATGTTGGCTTCATAAAATGAGTTTGGTGGCATTCTTTCCTCAATTTTTTTGAAGAGTTTGAGCAAGATAGATATTAAGTAGTCTTTGAATGATTGGAAGAATTCACCAGTGAAGCCACCTTGTCCTGGGATTTTCATCGTTGGGAGGATTTTGATGACTGCTTCAATCTCTTCACCTGTGATTGGGTTGTTGAGGTCTTCTGTTTCTTCTAGGGTCAGTGTAATTGTTTCATGTGTTTCTAGGAATTTGTATATCCTCTCTACAGTTTCTAGTTTTTTGGCATATAGTTGTTCATAGTATCCTCTTATGATCTCTCTTATTTTTCAGGGTCAGTGGTAATGTACTCCCTTTCATTTCTGATTTTATTTATTTGTGTCTTCTCTCTTTTTTCTTTGTCAGTCTAGCTAAGGGTTTGTCAATTTTGTTGATCTGCTCAAAGAACCAACTTTGGGTGTTGTTGATTCTCCCTATTGTTTTGTGTCCTTGATTTCATTTATTTCTGCTCTGGTCTTACTATTTCTTTCCTTTGGCTTGGTTTAGGATTAGATTGCTGCTCTTTTTCTGGTTCCTCCAGGTGTGCAGTTAAGTCTTCATTTTAGCTCATTCTTCTTTCTTAATGTAAGGATTAAGGGCCATAAATTTCCCTCTCAGCACTGGTTTTGAGATGTCCCATAGATTTTTATATGGAATGTTCTCATTGTCATTCATCTCAACATATTCTCTGAATTCTCTTCTAATATCTTCTTAGACCCACTGATTATTTAAGACTGTGTTGTTTAAAATCCATATAATTATGAATTTTCCCTTTTTCCATCCATAATTGATTTCTAGCTTCATTCTGACATGATCAGAGAAAGTGTTTTGTGTAATTTTAATCTTTCAAAATTTATTGAGACTTGTCTTGTGACACAACATATGTGCTATATTGGAGAAGGATCCATGAGCACTTGAAAAGAATGTTTATCCTGCTGTTTTGGGGTGCAAAGTTCTATTGATGTCTGTTAGGTCTAGTTCATTTATCATCTTCTTTAAGCTCTCCATTTCTTTATTTATCCTCTGTCCAGTGTTCTATCCAATACTGAGAGTGGTGTAATGAAGTCTCCAACTATTATTGTAGAGACATCTATTTCTCCTTTTAGTTTTGCCGGTGTATGCCTCATGGATCTAGGGGCAATGAATTAGGTGCATAAATATTTAGTATAGTTATTTCTTCTTTCTGAATTGCCCCTTTATTAATATATAATGACCCTTTTCATCCCTCATAACAGTTTTACATTTAATATCTATTTTGTCCAATATTAGTAGCACTGCTCCAGCTCTTTTTTTGGTTTCTATTTGCATGGAGTAACTTTTTCCAGTTTTTCACTTTTAATCTGGTTGTGTCCTTATGTCTGAGGTTGTTCTCTTGTAGATAACATATAGATGTCTCATATTTCATCCATTTTATTAGTCTATTTCTTTTGATAGGGGAGTTTAAGCCATGAGCATTCAATGTTATTACTGTAAACACATTACTTACTTCATCTATTTTGACCTTTGGCTTTCTGTTGTCATATCATACTATTATATATCTATTTACCCTTTAATTTAACCCTCCTAATGATCGTCATTTCTACACTCTTCTGGTCTTTCACTCTTGTTTTTTGCTTTCAGGCTGCAGCAGTCCCTTTAGTATCTCTAAAAGTCTGGTCTTTTGGTAAGATATTTTAACAGTTCTTGTCTGTGAAGAATTTGAACTCCCTTTATATTTGAAGGACAGCTTTGCTGGATACAGAATTCTTGACTGGCAGTTTTTCTCTATCAATACGTTAAATACATCATACCACCTTTTTCTCTTCTCCGTGGTTTCTCATGAGAGGTCAGCACTTACTCTTATTGAGTTTCCCTTGGATATGGTGCTTTGCTTTTCTCTTGCTGCTTTCAGAATCCTCCTTTTATCTCTGATATTTGTCATTCTGATTAGTAGGTATCTTGGGGTAGGTCTATTTGGATTTATTCTGTTTGAGGCACATTGTCTTTCTTGGATATTGATATTTATGTCTTTCATAAGGGTTGGGAAGTTTTCAGTCATTATTTCCTCAAATATTTTTTCCATTCCTTTTCCATTTTCTTCTCCTTCTGGGACAATGATAATGTGTATGCTTGAGTGTTTCACATTGTTATTCATTTCCCTGAGACCCTGTTCCATTTTTTTCCATTCTCTTCTCTTTCGGTTTTCTTGTCTTTTCCAGTTCAGATGTTCTGTCTTCAAAATCACTAATTATGTCTTTGAGCAATTCACATCTGCTCTTATGTGCTTCCAATGTATTTTTTAATCTCATCCATTGTGTCTTTCATTCTCATAAGCTCTGCTACTTTTCTTTGCAGGCTTTCAAATTGCTCACCCAGTGTCTTCTTAATATCCTTTATTTCTTTAGTCATATTTTCTTTCAAGTCTTTAAATTGATTTAGGACAGTTGTGTAATTATCACTGATTAATTGTCTTAAATCTTGTATTTCTACAGGATATTTGGTTTGTTCCTTTGGCTGGGTCGTCTCTTCCTGCTTCTTAGTATGGGTTGTAATTTTTGGTGATGTCTAAGCATCTGAATATGTTGGTGAATTTACTTTCATGGCCAATTTCTTTCTCTTGCCTATTATTATTTTTTCACAACTCTTCTATGATATTTGGTTCAAATTATCCTCAGTCTTTAAGTTCAGCTTAAATTATCAAATGGGACTCAATAATGGTGCACAGATTTTCTCCCAGAAGTTAGAACAAAAAATGCAGTTTTTGTTCATGCGATTTCTAGTCTGGCCAGCCAATGGTGCTTGTTGGTATACTTTTCCATGGAAGTGTACTCTCTCTGTTTTCCTTTGTTTTGGTCTGACAAGAGCCAAAAATCAAAACAGGTGTCGTTGGCTGAATTCACTGAAGAAAAGCCCTCTGACACTCTTTCCTTTTTTCTTATAACAGCTCCAAGGAGCCAGGGGTTTTACCCCCACTTAATATCTTAGGGTGGGAGAAAGGAGCCTTTCCTGGAGCCCAGGAGGTTTTGTAACTCGCATTTTGTTGTTTCAGGTTCTTCCTTTTTCTGTCTTTCACCCTCCTTGGAATTGTGTAATAGTGTTCATGTCTGCTGACTCTGAAAGCAGGTCCCTTGGGCAGCATTTTGGCTCTTTTTCCATTGTTTTTGTGAGATAGCTTTGTTTAACCTGCCTAATCTAACACCATCTTCCCACCATCACCAGTATTCATTATAACTACCACACTGGTATATTCTTTAACCCTTGCTATTGTGACTTTAATTCTCAGATAAACTATATATTAAATTTTTATTTGTTTTTATTAACACCATCTTTATTGCATAAAAATATTGGACTGATTCTTTGACATTTGTTTCATCTTGTTTGTGGCCCCGTGCATGTTCAATTTTTATGAATGTTTTTGAAAAAAAATTTAGTTTCAAATTATTTGGCTCAGGGATCTATTTATTAGTACAAGTTATATATTAATTATTATTATTATTATTTTTGCCATCATTTAGTCATCTGTTAGTTTCCCCCTGGATTTAAGGCCTTTTTTCTTTATAAAATGTGAAACTATGTTGTTAGTATATACACATTTACAATTGTTGCATCAGTTTGGTGAATTAAAAAGGCTATCATTATACAAAAATATATTTTTAGTATCAGCCTCAAGTTTCTTTTTCTATTCTTTTACTTCAAAACTTTCTGTATCTTTAGGTTTTAGGTCTATCTGTTGATTTAATATATAGGTCTATTGTTTATTTTTATTTATTCTGACCATTCCTTTTCACTGGTGACTCTGATTGTGAATATATTGAACTTATTCTTAAAATCTTATGTTTTACTGAATATTATTGGCCTTTTTTGTGCTCCCTTTTTAACTTTTTGTTTTAGGGGAAGAATTATTATTTTTATTCCTCTTTGTACTACTTTCAGTGATTATCTTAGAAATTGTGTCACATATATTTAATACTAAATTTAATAAAGTTTAAAGTTAATTATTAATACTTCCCCATCAACTGCAGAACAGCTACAGTTTTAATTCTTATAAATGTTCAAATCTATTTTCCATTATTGTCCTTTTAGCTTGCTATTTTGAAATCATTGAGTTGGCAGAACTTTGGCTCCTATGACCTCGGCCCATGATTTTTTTCCAATCGATATGTTAGCTTACATGGCAAAAGGGATGTGCAGATGTACTTAATGTTCCTAATCAGCTGACCTTAAAATAGGGGCATTGAGCTGGATGTCCTGGTGTGCCTGATGTAATCACATGATCCTTTAAAAGCAGAGATCTTTCTCTGGCTAGTAGCAAGAAAGAGAGTCAGAAGGATTCAAAGCCTGAGAAGGACTGGACCATTATCTTTGGCTAACAGATGGAGGAAGCCATGTGGAAAGCAAGAGAAGGATAAAATTTCTGCCAATAACATGAACCAGCTTCTAAACAGAATCTTCCCCTAGAACCTCCATATAAGAGCTGAATCCAACGAACACCATAATTTTTGTATTTTTAGTCCCTGAGTAGAGGAATCATCTGAGCCATGCTGTGACTGGACTTCTGACTCACAGAAACGTGATCCACAAAAATAAATGGGTGTTGTTTTAAGTTGCTCAGCTTCTGATCATTTATGGCAGGAATGATAGAAAATGAATAAAAACTGCCTGGAATTCTATTTTATTATAATGATGATTGTTATTATTTTATACAGAGTCCTTGTTTATATTTATAACAGCTTTTACCAATTTATCTGCTCAATATTCCCTCTTCTATCTTTAAACTCTTCTGTGGTCATTTTTTAAAACTTTATTTTCTTTTACTTGATAGAACTTAATTTTTAGAGCCACTTTAGTTTGACAGAAAATTTGAGCAGAAAGTAGAGTCCACCTATTATACATCCCCACTTTCACCTATTAACATTTTACATTACTGTGGTACACTTATTACAATTAGTGGACCAATTTTGATATACTATGATGAACTAAAGTCCATAGTTTACATTAAGCTTTTTCTTTTGTGTTGTAAAATTCTATGGGTTTTTGCACATATGTAATGTCATTATCCACCATAAAGGCAACATTTGGAATAATTTCCCTACCCTAAGTATCCCCTGTGTTCCACCAATTCATTACTCCCTCCCTTCTCCTGAACCCTTGGCAACCACTGATGTTTTTACTGTTTCTATAATTTTGTCTTTTCCAAAATGTCATACAGTTGTGATCATACAGTACGCAGTTTTCTTAGACTGGCTTCTTTACATAGCAATGTGGATGTAAGGTTCTTCCATGTTTTTTGTGGTTTCGTAGCTTATATTGAATGATATTACATTGTGTGGATGCACCACAATTTGTTTATCCATTTTATCTATTGAGGATGTTCTGGTTAATGTTGTTTTGGCAATTATAAACAAAGTTGCTATAAACATTTGTGTGTAGGTGTTTGTGTGGACATATGTTTTCACCTCATTTGGATAAACGCCAAGGAGCACAACCTGCTGGATCATATGGTAAGAATATATTTAGCTTTATAAGAAATTGACAAATTCTTCCAAAGTTGATGTTCCATATTGAATTCCCACCAGCAATGAATGAGAGGTCCTTTTGCTCCACAAATTCCTCAGCACTGGTTGTTTTAACTATTCCAATAGGTATGCAATGACATCTACTGTTGTGTTAATTCACAATTACCTAATGCAATATGAAGAGTGCATCATTTAATATACTTATTTTCCATATATATATCTTCTTTGGTGAGGTGTTGTTTCAGATCTTTTGCCTACTTTTTCACTGGGTTGTTTTTTTTCTGCTGTTAAATTTTAACAGTGCTCTGTACATTTTGTATTAAATTCCTTTATTGTGTTTTGCGATATTTTTCAACTCTGTGGCTTCTCTCATTCTCTTGATAACATCTTTTGTAGCAGAACTTTTAAAATTTTAATGAAATTCAACTATCCAATATTTTCTTTCATAAATTATGCTCTGGTGTTATAGCTCTACGATCATTGCCAAACCCAGGGTCACCATGCTTTTCTGTTGTGTTATATTCTAGAGGTTGTATAACTTTGTGTTTTAGATTTAGGTCTAAGATCCACTTTAATTAATTTTTGTGAAAGTGTAAGATCTGTGTTTAGGTTCATTTTTTTTGCATGTGTATGACAGTTGTTCCATCATCATTTGTAAAAAGACTATCCTTTCTCCATTGAACAGCTTTTGCTCCCTCATCAAAGATCAACTGACTATATTTGTGTGGGTTTGCTTTGGGACTATCTCATCTGCTTAATTAAACTATGTGTCTCTCCTTTTGTTAACACTACACCATCTTTATCACTGTAGCTTTATGGTAAATCTTGAAGTCGGGTATTGTCGGTCCTCTGACTTTGTACTTCTTCGGCATTGTGTTGAGTATTCTCGGTCTTTGGACTTTCCACAAAAGCTTTAGAAACATTTTCTTGGTACCCAAAGATAGCTTGTTGAGAATTTGCCTGGGATTGTGCTGAATCTATAGACCATGTTGGGGAGAACTGACATCTTAATAATATTAAATTTCCCTATTCATCAACAGGGAATATCTTTCCATTTATTTAGATCTTCTTTGATTTCTTTCATCAGAATTTTGTAGTTTTTCTTATATTGGTCTTGTGTATATATTGTTGAGTTTACACCTAAGTTTTCCATTTTTTCTTGGTACTAATGTAAATGGTGTTGCATTTTTTATTTCAAATTCCAATTGTTCATTGCTGGTACATTGGAAAGCAATTGTCTTTATATATACATATATATATATAACCTTATATAACTTTGCTATAATTGCTCATTACTTTCAGAAAGTTTTTGTCAATTTTTTTGGGTTTTCTACATAGACCATTATGACTTTTGTGAACAAAGGCATTTTAATTTCTTCCTTCCCAATATATGTACTTTTATTTCCTCTTCTTGCCATCTTCTTGCTAGGACTTATAGTACCTTGAATAGGAGTGGGGAGAGGAGACATCCTTGCCTTGTTCCTGATTTTAGGAGGAAAGCGTCTAGTTTCTCACCGTCAAGTAATATTAGCTGTAGGGTTTTCTTTATCAATTGAGAAAGTTCTTTTCTATTCATAGCTAGTTTTTATCATGAATGGATGTTGTCTGTTGTCAAATGCTTTTTCTGCATTGATTGACATGATCACAGGATTTTTCTTCCTTTACTCTGTTGATATGATGGAATATATTAATTGATTATGAAGGTTGAACCAGCCTTGCAATTCTGGAGTAAATCAGTTAATCATGTTGTTTAATTATTTTATACATTGTTGGATACAATTTGTTAGCATTTTGTTGAGAATTTTTGTGTGTATACTCATGCAAGATATTGATCTGAAATTTTCTTTTCTTGTAATGTTTTGGTTGCTTTTGGTATTAGGTTAATGTTCTTTCAGAATGAGTTATGAAGTACCTCTCAGCTTCTATTTTCTGTAAGAGATTGTAGAGAATTGGTACCATTTCTTCCCTAAATGTTTGGAAGAATTTACTAGTGAAAACATAGAGACCTTATTTCTTCTCTTTTGGAAAGTTGTTAATAATCAATTTCTTTAATAGATACAGACCTATTAAGGTTATCAATTTCTCTTTGTGTAGTTTTGGTAAGGTGTATTTTTCAAGAAATTGGTCCATTTCATTTAAATTATCAAATTTATGGTTGTAGAGTGGTTCATAATATCCCCTTATTGTCCTTTTAATGTCTATGAGCTCACTAGTATTGCCTGCTCTTTCATTTCTGATATTTGTAATTTTTGTCTGCTCTCTCTTTTCTTGTTTAGCCTGACTAGAGGCTTGTCAAACTTATTGATCTTTCAAAAGAACCAGCTTTTGCTTTTGTTGATTTTCTTTATTATTCCCTGTGTCTAAATGGATTGATTTCTGCTCTAAATTTATTTTTCTTTTCTTGTGCATCTTTGAAATTAACATGCTCTCTATTCTAGTTTCCTACAGTGGAAGCTTGGAATATTGATTTTAGATCTTTCTTCATTTCTAATACATGTATTCAATGCTATAAATTTCCCTCTCAGTACTTTTTTCACTGCATCCCACAAATTTTGATAAGTTCATTTTCATTTTGTTCAAAATATTTTTAATGTCTCCGTATTTCCCCTCAACTATGTGTTAGTTAACATTGTGTTGAGTCATCTCCAAGTATTTTAAGGTTTCCAGCTATCGTTCTGTTATTGATTTCTAGTTTAATTCCATTGTGGTATGGGACTATACTTTTTATGCTTTCTATTATTTTACATTTGTTAAGTTGTGTTTTATAGCCCAGACTGTGGTCTATCTTGATGAATGCTCCACGTGAGCTTGACAAGAATGTGTATGCTGCTATTTTTTGGATGAAGTATTCTATTCGTGTCAATTAGATTGAGGATGGATGGTGCTGTTCAGTTCAACTATATATATCCTTACTGATTTTCTGCCTGATCCGTCAGTTACTGATAGAGGAGTATTGCAGGGGCCAATTATAATAGTGGGTTTGTGCATTTCTACTATCAGGTTTTTCTTTCACTTATTTTGGTGCTCTGTTGTCAGGCATACACACATTGTTTGTTATGTTTTCTTGGAGAAACTGACACCTATATCATGTAATGCCCCTCTTCATCCTTGATAATCTTCCTTGCTTTGATATAGCAGACTTATTTTCATTGATGTTAGCATGATATATCTGTTTTCATCCTTTTAATTTTAATCTATGTATCTTTATATTAAAAGAAGTTTTCTCATAGACAATATAGAGTTGGTTAGACTCTTAGTCACTCTGACATTCACACTTGGTATTTGTTTGTTTTTTTCCTTATTCTCTCTATTTCCTTTTCAAATATACCAGGTCATTTTTATACTTAATTCTTATGTTTTCATTTTCCTGAGTTGGTGCTTTGTTTTCTTTAAACAGCTCAGACTTAGCAATGCAAAATTTTTATATGGCATATTTATTATCAGAAGTATTTGAAGAGAGTCTAAATATGATTTTTTATTCCAAATTAGTTGATTTCCTTATTTATTTGATAATTTTTTGTTGTAAGTTCATTTTGGGGTTAATACAATGTGGAAAATCTGAGAGCCTAAACTGGAGTTGTTGTTTTTTTCTTGAGATAATTTGCTCTTTCTCTGTGGGAGCTACAGTGAGACAAACTTAGGATTATTTTACTTTGGAACACTTCCAAATTAATGCATGAAATTTTCACATACACCCAAGTCATCTTCCACACATCTGAGGCAAATGGGGCCCTTTTTTCTTTTTCACCATTGCAATCGTGATTTTTGTTTGGTTATAGGCCACAATCCCTTTGCTTAAAGTACTGATTTAAAGGTAGATATCCTTTATTTTGTACAGAAACAACAAATCATTAACAAGTACATATGTTTTTTAAATACACATTTTTACTAGAGAAGTTGTGAAGCTTACAAAACAATCATTTGTAGTGTGCGGAATTCCCATACATCACTCACCACCAATACCTTACATTGTTGTGGAACATTTGTACAGATTTAGGAAAGAACATCATCAGAGCACCATCACTAACTATGGTCCATAACATACATACAGCTGGTATATTTTTTTCCGTTCACCCCCTATTACTAACACTGCGGGTTAGTACTGTATATGTGTTACAGTTCATAGGAGAATACTCATATTTGTGTGGTTAACCATAGTCCGTCTTCTACCACATGGCTCACTGTGTTATACAGTCCCACACCTTGTACAATCTATCCAAAGTGTACACTCAGTGGCTGTTACTTTCATCTCCGTTGTGCAGTCATAGCCTCAGTAAATTTTTGAATGTTTACCTGAGTCCAAAAGAAAAAATTCCACCGCCCCCCATTATTGACCATTAGCATTGATATACTACCTTTTTTAGACATTGGTGCAAAAATATTACAATATTGCTGTTAACTACAGTCCACAAATTACATTAATTGTATTTTCCCATGCACAATGATATTCTTACCATCTTGTAATAGTGATGTACATTTATTCTAGCTTGTAGAAGAACATTCTTCTATTTATACAATTAGCCACAAGCCTCACCCACTTCTGGGTTCATTATGTTATTCAGTCCCTAGATTACTCTCCAGTTTTTTTCAACTGACATATATGTCTATAAACTTCCCCTTTCAGCCACAATCCCATTTATAAACAAGTCATGTTAGTAATACTCACTATAATCTAGTACCATCAACTCTATCTGTTTCCACACATTTACAATCAAGCTAATTAAAAATTCTCCATACATTAAGTGTCAGGACACCTTCTCAGCTTTCCTACTATCTCCTAGTAACCTATACTCTAGGTTTTAACTCCATGTGTTTGTTCTTCATATTTAGTTCATATTAGTGGGACAATACAATATTTGTCCTTTATTATCTGACTTATTTCACTCAGAAAGAAGTTCTCAAGGTTCTTCCATGTTATCAT
>JAKSZT010054342.1:3391839-3521574 GCA_026826555.1 Tolypeutes matacus | reverse complement strand
AGAGAGAGAGAGAGAGAGAGAGAGAGAGAGAGAGAGAGACATGATAGATTGATCGATCGATAGATAGATAAACACTTTGTTTATCCAGTCATTGGTTGATAGACACTTGGGTTGTTTCCATCCTTTGGCAATAGTAAATAAAAACACCATGAACATCAGTGAGCAAATGTCTGTTTGTGTCACTGTTTTCAGTTCTTCTGAATATATTTCTACTAGAGAGATTTCTGGATCATATGGCAGTCCTGTATTTAGCTTCCTGAGGAACTGCCAAACTGTCTTCCACAGAGGCTACACCATTCTACATTCCCACCAAAAGTAAAGGGATGTTCCTATTTCTCCACATCCTCCCTAGCACTTGTTGTTTTCTGGTTTTTAATAATGGACATCTTATGAGATGGAAGGTGATATCTCATTGTTGTTTTGATTTGCTATTCACTAATATCTAGTGATATTGAACAATTTTCATGTGCTTTTTTGCCATTTGTATTTCTTGTTTGGAGAAATGTCTTTTAAAGCCTTTTGCACATTTTTAAATTGGATTGCTTACACTATTATTGTTGAGTTGTATGATCTCTTTAAATAGGATGGAAATCAAACTCTTATCAGTTATGTGGCTTCCAAATATTTTCCCATGGAGTGGGCTGCCTTTTCAACTTCTTGACAAAGTCTTTTGAAGTACAAAAGTGTTTAAGTTTGAGGAGGTCCCATTTATCCATTTTTTTCATCGATCATGCATTTGGTGTAAGGTTTAAGAAACCACCTACTGCCAGCAGGCCTTGAAGATGTTTCCCTACATTTTCTTCTGGGAGTTTTATGGTTCTATCTTTTGTATTTAGGTCTGATCACTTTTAGTTCATTTTTGTATATGATGTGAGATAGGTGTCCTCTCTTGTTCTTTTGTTTATGGATATACAGTTCTCCTAGCACAATTTGTTGGATAGTCTGTTTTGGCCCAATTGGGTGGGCTTGATGGCCTTGTCAAAAATCACTTGACCATAAATGTGGAGGTCTGTTCCTGAATCATCAGTTCATTTCCCTTGGTCTGTATGTCTAACTTTATGCCAGTACCATGCTGTTTATACCAATGTAGCTAAGGAATATGATTTAAAGTTCAGAAATGAGAGTCCTCCAATTTTGTTCTTCCTTTTTAAGATATTTCTGTTTATGCAGGGCCCCTTACCCTTGCAAATAAATATGATAATTGGGTTTTCCATGTGTGGCAGCTTGATATTATTGATGAATTCCAAAAAGAAATACTGATTATGTTTGTAAACTGGTCTGTTCCTCTGGGCTAGTGATACCCTTAGATTGTATTGAATTCAGAGGTTTTAATTTTACTTGATTAAATTATGACTAGGGCTTTGATTGAATGACATTAGTAGGACACCAAGGAGGTGGGGACTCATATAGAAAATGACATGGCAGATGGGACATGTTTTAATAATGCTGGAGCCCTGGAAAATAAATACACAGAGAAGCAAGTATGTGAGGAAAGAAAGAAGGCTCCATTAGACATGACTGATGCCCTAGGAAGAGAGATGAGCCATTTGCCTGACAGCTTACAACTGGTCTTGTGTAGAGAGCAGAGCACCTGATCCTGGAAAGAAATGAGCCCTGAGAGAGAGACGAGACTTATCCCAACCTACAGCTGATATTGGAAGAAGCTGGGACCACGGAGCCTTAAGAGGAAGAAGAAGCCTGAACTCTTGCAGACATTGGCAGCCATCTTGCTCCAACATGTGGCAACAGACTTTGGTGAGGGAAGTAACTTAAGTATTATGGCCTGGTAACAGTAAGCTTCTACCCTAAATAAATACCCTTTATAAAAGCCAATAGATCTCTGGTATTTTGTATCAGCACCCATTTGGCTGACTAATACTCCATGTATTTTAAAAAGGCTGTTGGAGAGTTGCAACACAAACTCTCCAGTTCATTGGACTTACCCAGGACAACTAAGAAGGAGATGACATCACACATTCCAAGCAAAAGAGAGTGTCTGCAACTGCAAGCAAGATAGTTCCATCCATCTGCTGCATGGGATCTAAGCCCTCTCTCAATTAGAGGCAGAGTGGGCCTCACCATCCCCAAATCCTCAAGATTGAGGAATGAACAGTGGACTAAAAGAGGCTTAGTATTATTATAATATTATAGACTTATTTTTCTAGCAACGGAAGAAATTTTATCATTGCTATAAAGGCAGTGGCCACCAGAAGTGAGGGAGAGGAAAGAATAGGAATAACATGGGGGAATTTTCAGGACACTGGAATTGTCTTGTATAACATTGCAATGATGGATACAGACCATTATACATTTTGTCAAAACCTGTAAAATTGTGCAGGGCAGAGTGTATACTATACTGTAAACTATAATCCATGGTTAGTAGCAGTGCTTCAATATGCATTCATCAATTGTAACAAATGTACCACAATAATGAAATATGCTGTTATTGTTGGAACAAGTGAGAGGGTGAGGGGGTGGGGCATATGGGAATCCTCTATATTTTTTGTATAACATTTATGTAATTTAAAGCTTCTTTAAAATTAAAACTGATTTTTAAAAAAAGATGTTGGAATTTTTATCAGGATTGCATTGAATCCATATATCAGTTTGGGTAGTTTGACAACTTAATGATATTTAGTCTTCCAATCTATGAACATGGAATGTTCTTCCATTTATTTAGGTCTTCTTTGATTCCTTTAGCAATGCATTTTAGTTTTCCAAATACAAGTGCTTTATATCCTTGTTTAAGTTATGACTAAATATTGGATTCTTTTAGTTGCTATTATAAATGGAATTTTTTTCCTGATTTCCTCCTCAGATTGCACATTACTGGTGTATATAAACTCTACTGATTTTTGTCTATTAATCTTGTTAACTGCCTTTCTGCTGAACTTGCTGAATTTGTTTATTAGCTTTAGCAGCCTTGTTGTGGATTTTTGGGGACTTTCTAGGTATAGGATCATATCATCTGAGAATAGGGAAAGTTTTACTTCTTCCTTCAAGTTTGGATGCCTTTTATTTATTTATTTTCTTGCCTGATTGCTCTGGCTAGACCCTCTAGCAGTATATTGAACAACAGTGGTGACAGTGGGCATCATGTCTTGTTCCTGATCTCTACAGGAAAGCTTTCAGTCTTCCACTATTGAGTACAATACTAGCTCTGGCTTTTCCATATATGTCCTTTATTGTTGAGAAAGTTTCTTCAATTCCTGTCTTTTGGAGTATTTTTATCAAGAAAGTATGCTGGATTTTGTCAAATGCCTTTTCTGTGTCAATTGAGATGATCATGCAATTTTTCTTCTTCAACTTTTTAATGTGATGTATTACACTGGTTGATTATCTTGTGTTGCTCTACCCTAGCATGCCTGGGATAAAACCCAATTGGTCATGACGAATAATTCTTTTCATGTGCTGTTGGATTTGATTAGTGAATATTATGTTGAGGATTTTTCATTTATATTCCTTTAGGAAATGGGTCTGTAATTTTCTTTTTCCATAATATCTTTATCTGGCATGGGTATTAGGGTTATGTTGGCTTAGTAGAATGGGTTTTGTAGTGTACCTTCTTGTTCAATATTTTGGAAGAGTTTGAGTAATATTGATGTTAAATCTTCCTTGAATGCTTGGTAGAATTCACCTCTGAAACCATCTGGTCCTGGGCTTTTCATTTTGGGTAGTTGTTTGATGACGGCTTCAGTCTCTTTACTTATAAATATTTTGTTGAGGTCTTCTATTTCTTCTAGAGTCAGTGAGTGTTGTTTGTATGTCTCTAAAAATTTTCCATTTCATCTACCTTATCTAGTTTGTTGCTGTAGAGTTGTTCATATAATACTCATATATTCTCTTTTATTTCTGTGGGGTCAATAGTAATTTTTCCATTTTCATTTCTGTTTTTTTTTTTTTTTTTTTTTTTTTTTTTGAATCTTCTCTTTTTTTCTTTGTCAATCTAGGTAAGGGTTTGGCTATTTTGTTATTCTTCTTGAAGAACCAACTTTTGGCTTTGTTAATTCTCCCTATTGTTTTTTTTTTCTCTCGACTTCATTGAAGCTGCTCTGATCTTTGTTATTTCATTCCTGCTGCTTACTTTTGGAATAATTTGCTGTTCTTTGTTGTTGTTGTGCCTCCAGTGGTGTAGTTCAGTCATTGATTTCAGCTCTTACTTCTTTTCTAATGTAAGCATTGAGGGCTCTAAATTTCCCTCTCAGCACTGCCTTCACTGCATACCACAGTTTCCAATGTGTTGTGTTCCCATTGGTCTTGAGAGATTTATTGATTTCTTTAGCAATTTCATCTTTGACCCACTGATTATTTAAGAGGGTGTTGTTTAATCTCCATTTATTTGTGAATTTTCCCTTTTTCTGCCTGCTGTTGATTTCTAGCTTTTCCCCCTTATGATCAGAGAAAGTGCTTTGCATAATTTTGATCTTTTTAAATATAATGAGATCTGTTTTGTGACACAACATATGGTCTATACTGGAGAAAGATCCATGAGAAGACTATATACCCTACAGTTTTCAAACTGTTTCTTTATTGATCCTCTGCCCAGATGTTCTATCCAATGATGATAGTGGTGTTCTGAAGTCTTCAACTCTTATTGTAAGGATATCTATTTCTCCCTTCAGTTTTGCCAGTGTTTGCCTTGTGTAATTTGGGGTATCCTGGTTTGGTGCATATACACTTATGATTATTTCTTCCTCATGAATTGCCCCTTTTATTAATACATAATGTCCTTCCTAGTCTCTAATAACAGCTTTACTCTTAAAGTCTATTTCACCCAATATAAGTATAGTTATTCCAACTTCTTTTTGGTTATTGCATACATGGAATATCTTTTTTCCAGCCTTTCACTTTCAATTTTTTGTATCCTTAGGCCTAAGGTTAGTTTTTTGTAGACAGTAAATAGATGGGTCATATTTTCTTATCCATACTGTCAGTCTGTGTCTTTTGATTGGGGAGTTTAACCCATTAACATTCAATGTTATTATTGTAGAGGCAGTTTTTACTTCACCCATTCTGACCATTCAGTTTTATCAGTTATATCTTATTTTCATCACTCCTTTTACACTTTTCATTATTTTTACTGATATAATCTTCCTTTCTAGACTCTCTTCCAAGTTTCTATCTCCTATTTTTCCTTTTCAGGCTGTAGAACTCCCTTTAGTATTTCCTGCAAAGCCAGTCCCCTGGTTACAAATTTTCTCACTGTCTATCTGTTTAACCGAGAGCTACCACCCCTCTCCTGTCCTGTTGGGCATGGAGATATAGCCATATGGGTGCTCAAAAATCTAGTCTGTATGTGCCAAAAGTGACCACAGTTGTCTGGAGAGGCTGTTGGACAGCCTCCT
This sequence comes from Tolypeutes matacus, assembly GCA_026826555.1. Taxonomy (NCBI): domain Eukaryota; kingdom Metazoa; phylum Chordata; class Mammalia; order Cingulata; family Chlamyphoridae; genus Tolypeutes; species Tolypeutes matacus. The sequence goes on along the minus strand of JAKSZT010054342.1, from coordinate 3,516,229 downwards.
GCTGGAGGTGGGGCTGGAGCCTAGGCTGTGGCAGCAAACAAACCTGGGTTTAAAGCTACCTGTCCGTAGCATCAACGTGATTTTCAATCAGCCCTGCTTCCCCCATGCCAAGGACAGAGTTAAAATGAATGCTATCAGCCTCTTTATGACTTAGACAGGTTGAAACTTTATCTGTTCTTAGGATTGGACTTTAGCCAGCTGAATTTACGAATCAGTAGCTACTGATTTAGTTCAAAAGCCCACCTTGGTATTTCAGAGATTTTTGCTTCCTTAAATGTATAGGATTTAGAAATTAAACTTTGAGTATAAGTAAAGACTATTTGAAAGCAGAAGAAGAATTTTTATATTAAAGAGGCAAGTATTTCTGGGTTCTTGTATACTTTGGGTTATGCAATTCACATAATGTTCACTGCAGATGGGCAGTCTCCTCCTTGCTTTCTTCCAAGGATGTTGCAGGATTCTTTTCTGGCCTCCTGGATCCCCCAAACTGGTGATTTAGATAGCTTTGTGTGATTACTAACTGCACTGTAGGATGAGCTGACTCATGGTGGTCCTTACTCTGGTGGCATCTTGCCCCTCCTGGATCAAGTACATCTATTTTAAATTTTAATGTACCTGGATCTTATAATTGTCATTAGTGGTTATTTCAGAGTATTATTTTGTCATACTATTGGAAGAGAGGAAAATAATAATTACAGGTTGCCTGAAATCCTTTGACACATTGCTAAGTACTTTATAAAACACACAAAATTTGCTTGAAATTCATATATATATTTTTGTTGAAGTACAGTATAAGATGTATATGTGTGTATATATGTGTGTGTATGTGGATGTGTGTATAATCACAAGTATTGATTGTTCAACTTGATGAATTTTACATATATGTATATATCCTTGTAATCACCAAGGGTATAACACATCTTCAACATCCTAGAAGGCTTCTTTGCGCTCCCTCTCCCTCATTATTTGCAATGACAACCACTATTTTGACCTTTTTCACCAAAGATACTGTTGCCTGTTCTTTGAATGTTTTAAATGGAATTTTAAAGTATGTATTTTTTGGGTGTGTCAGGCTTTTTTTGTGTGGGAGGTCAATATCATGTCTATAATATCCATCAATGTGATGGCTTACTTCAACAATTTGTCTTCACCACAGTTTTATGTTGTATTGTTTGGATGAACAGATGAATTGTTTCCAGTATTTAACTTTTGTGAATGAAACTGCTAAAAACATTCATATATATGTCTACATGTATTTGGTTCAATTATGCATTGATTATTGTATCTAAGAATAGAATCACAAGGTCGTGGAGTATGTATTACATTCAGCTTAAGTGGAAACTGCTGAGAAGATTTTTTCAACAATGGTTGTATTAATTTATATTCCAACCTTCAGTATACGAAAAATTCAGTTACTCCACATCCTTTACAAATCATGGTATTGTCTGTTTACTTTTTAAAAAATGTTTAGCCTTTTGAGTTGGAGTGTATTAGAATGTAAATGTGTTTTTATTTTGCAATTCTTGAAGACTACTAATGTTGATATTTTTTCATTTTCTTAGTGTATATTTAAATATTTTCTTCTATAAAGTGTCTGTTCAAATATTTTACTCAGTTTTAAAAGATGGATTGCTTGCCATTTTCTTATTGATTATAAGGTTTCCTTATATTTTTTGATATGTTTTTTATCAGATTCTGTATGGAAAAGAAAGGAACTTAGCAATGAAGGGAGAAGTTGTGTGTCATATGGAAAATCATCTTCACTTATTGGCTCATATCTATGCAGACCCTAGGCCAAAATGCGCACGCAGTGTTTCCAGTGGTTACTGATCGCCCATTTCTTCCTTTATTCTAGTCTCCAGATACTCCTTAGTGCTGGAACATGTGTAATGTGAAGGCAATGGGGTAAAATGAAATTCCAAAATCTGAAGAATAATTTAGTACAATATCTGTAGAAATGCTATTGAGTTCCCCAAATTATTTTTCATTTATGAACAATATTTTCAAATACTTCATAGAGAAAAAGGCTTTATATTCATGTTTTAAATTTAGGAGAGTCCTGAAAATTCACTCCTTTAATGAATGGGTATTCAATTGGTGCAGGTTTTGAACCTGATAAATAAATGACAGTTCCAAAAGTAGAAGCTAATTGAATTTCAGTTTATTGCTCTTTCTGCCTCAAAGTGCACCAATTTAGACATGTTCTTAATTGTAATCCACATTCCTTTGGGTATAAGCCCATTGTAGATAGGATCTCTTGCAGATTTATTTGAAGTTGTGGTGTGGGTCTTCAAAGATTTCAAATTTTGGGGTTCTTTTACAAGCAGAAGAAATTCAGACATAGTAGGAGAAAGCCATGGGAAAAAGTCAAAAGCTGGAAGTAAACAGAACCTGAAAGAGATAGGAGAGGACATTTCCATGTGATGGGAACGTCAAAGATTGCCAACATCCAGTACCAGGACACCACAGTATTCTGGGAGAAAGCAAGTCTTGCCATTATTTTGATGTTGAACTTCTGGCTTCTGAAACTGTGAGCCAATATATACTTATTCTTTAAGCCAACACATTATGTAATATTTGTGATAATAGCTCAGGCAAAGCTAAGAGAAACAGCTACTCACACTGATGGCAGTGGTGCCAGAGGTGGAAGCCATATAGAGCATGGGTTTTTCAAATCCCTGTTTCCATCACATTAGTTAGTACCTTATTGGTCAAAGCAAGCCACATGCTCAAGGCAAGGTGTGGATAAATGCGCCTCAAACAAGGATAGGGATAAACGTAGTTTAGAGTTAAATAGCCCAAGTTTGTGCCCTGGCTCTACCAATTAATCAAATGACTATTATAAAGCTTTTTTTTTTTTTTTTAAACTTTTCTGATCCCATTTCCACAGCTGTAAAATATGCCTAATTACACCCCACAAGGTTGTTGTCTTAGTTTTCTAAGGCTGCCATTACAAAGCACGACAACCTGTATGGCTTAAGACAATAAAAATTTGTCTCACAATTCTGGAGTCTAGAAATCCAAAATTAACATGTCAGAATGGTCATATTCACCCTGAAATCTGTAGGGAAGAATCTGTTCCATGGCTTTCCCCTGGCTTCTGATGGTGGCTGGCAATCCTTGGCAATCCTTGGCTTGTGACATAACTCAGTCTCTGCCTCCATCATCACATGGCTGTCTTCTCTCTGTGTGTCTATATCTTTCTCCTCTCCCCTGTATGGAGACAGCAGACATATTGGATTAATGGTCCACCCTATACCTGCATGAGCTCATGCTAACTTGAATAATTCCACCTGTGATAACTATTTTCAAATAAGGTTACATTCTGAGGTACTGGGAATTAGGGCGTCAACATAACTTTTTGGAGAACGCATTCAATCCATAACCGTTGTTAAGAAAATCACATGAAATAGTGGTGAAAGGGTTTTATAAGGTGTAAATTATTACCCATAATATTTGTTGTTATTTCAAGTTAACAGACTGATAGTATGGCTCCAAAATTCTGTTAATTAACTTTGCAGAAAGAGTAAGGCAAGATGAAGATATGACAGATATGGTCACAAAATGCCATATGGACTATGGATTAGTTTCCCATTGCTGTTGCCAGGACTTACTACAAACTGGGTAGCTTAAGATAAAAAGGAAACTATCTCTCACAGTTCTGGAGACTCTAAGTCCTAAACCAAGGTGTTGGCAGGGTCATTCTCCATTTGAAGATTCCAGGGTAGCATCTTTCCTTGCTTTGGGTGCTCTCAGGAATCCTTGGAATTCTTGTGGTTGCATCCCTCAGATCTCTGCTTGCATTTTCAACTGACTTCTTCCCTGTGTCTCCTCCATGTCTCTGCCTCTCCCGTGTTTCTCTGTTTCCAAATATCCCTCTGTTTATATGGACCCCAGTGTTTAGATTTAGAGCTCACCCCAATCCAGGATGAGCTCATCTTAACTTGAGGTTCCATTTGCAAAGACTCTATTTCCAAATAAGGTCACATTCACAAGTGTTGGGGATTAGGACTTCAACATATCTTTTGGAGGGACCCAATTCAAGCCACAACAGGCAGTGTTACAGAGGGGCACTTCCTCTGGGAGTAAGAATACCTTTATCTCTAGCTTCATCAAGGGGTAAGGGATGCTTTTCTTCCTTGGCCACAAAGTCCATGAAGAGGGGGCTCATTTACATGCCTCATCTTCCAGGAACACTAAATGAGGTAATTTGGAATTGATGTTACCAAGTATCTACCTTGACCATTGGGACTCATTTGTTTGAAGATTTTCAATTTTTACATTTTCAGAAACAATAATTACCTCAACTATAGGAAGGGCCTTCAGATATAGACATTAACGTGAGACAATGCTGATGCATTGATTTTCCAGATGTGGCTTGAGTCAATACATTCCTATTCTTTTCTCTAGTCATGTTTGTGTGTGTCTGTGTGTGTGTCCAATGGCAAGAAATGGATGCAAAAGTCACTGTCACATTGAAGCAATGATCTGTACACATTTTCTGTGACTTTAGAAAGTAAGGTAAATTTTATATTAAGCATTCTGGGAAGACGATAATAAGTACAAATATATGATGTAAATAGTGGAGGGTTAAAGGTTAAAAGCCTTAATTCGTAAGAAAATCTAGAATCATGTTTTTGGTTACAAATAAACTGAAAAGTAAGTACTTGTGTTTGATGTTTGTCATAAATCAAAGTTTATCCTTGACATGAAAATAGCTACACAAGAACATCTCATGATAAGTAGATTCAAAGTGGGAAGTAAGGCTGTTCACTTCTTGAATGAGTGTTTGTTTCAACGTGATGAGAATAAAACCTGCTGATACATCACCAAAAAACGGAAGGTTTTCTTTTTTAAGCAAGCAAAGCAAAAAAAGCAGCAAGAAGGAAATTTAGAATTGCAGTATAAAATCATGTAAGAATCCTGTCCTATGATATTGAAAAGTAATTGAATTTGTGAATACCAGGCAAACAGCTCAATGAAAAGAAAATGATATGCTGATGCACTGACATTTGAGCTCACTTAGAGAAAGGAGAAAAATAAGTAAATTTGAAGTTGTGGAAATCTTTTTCCTCCTATTTTGTGACTTCTTGCTTGAAGAACATCCATTTCATATGAGTTAGTGATATCAGGGCCTGAAATAAGTTTTAATATACTAAGCATAACCTTAAGAGGGATCTTTGACTATGTTAAACAGAACAAAATTTCAAAGAGTAAGGGTGCCATTCATTTCTTAGAATTGTTAATCATTTAGTAGGTTTTAAAATGTGACAGAGAAATTAAAACTAAAATAATATAAAGATTTCAGTTAACAAGATATAGCTCTTGTCACAATTTGACTGAAATCAAAGTAAATCTAAGTTATTTCTTAGAAATAAATGATTTTTATATGGAGGATGATAAAATCTGCCAGCAGCACAGCTGGGGAACATCTGTGTTAGCCAAAACATATTCAGTAGCTAAATGTTATGCACTCATACATAATGCATGCATTTGCATCACATCTGCATTACCAATGGCTGGTCTGATTCCATCGTGCATTATTCCACAGAATGTGCACATTCTGGCTAAGGTTTTATTTTCATATGGTTTTGATTGGAATATTAGGCAGTTGCACTAAGACAGTGCTCTTTATTGTGGTCTCAACCATAGGTATGTCCAGGTGAAAGTGGAAGCAGTACAGCCGCGCGTCTCGTAGTACCCAGGGTGTCAGTGAGATGGGAGGTAGGAAGGCAGCCACCTAGGCAGGGCTACCCTACTCTGGACAAACACACCCTAACTTCCATTTCATTGGAGGCAAACTCTATGCTGTGGATTCATCATCCCTCAAATTAGGCCACCCTCTCGAGTGTGGGAGACTGACATTCTTAAACAAGGATATTCTTTGTTACCAACATAGATGAGATAAGCTAAAATAGACTTAAAGTCACTTTACAAAGGAGAAAGAGGTCAACTATGAGGCTACCTATAAACTGAGGCACAATAAGGAAAGGTGGTATGATTTCCCATTTTGCTTTGGTGGTAGAGTTTATGGTTTAGATAAATATGTAAGTGACTCCATGTAATGTCAATTATTTTATGCATATATGTATGTATGTATTTGCAAACAGGTGGTGCACCAATAAAATCAAGTGGTTTGGTTTTACTTGGGTGTAACTTCTGAAGCATGGATCGATGAGAGATGAGGCTGAGGAGGTGAGCAGGGGTCAAAGACTGGAAAAGCTTGTGTTCCATGTTGAGTAGCTTGAAGCTTATTTTATAGATATGGGTTGGGTAAAAATTGAATATTAGTCAGAAAGTAATATGTTCAGTTTTATGTTTTAGGAAGAGCATCTTCAGAAAAGAGAAGAGATTCTATGGCTTGCTGGAACAGGGAGTCAGAAATGATGAAAGCAAAAGAACTATTAGCTGTCGGTGCAAGAATCCTGGAAAGAGACAATAACCACCTGGACGAACTACCCTATTTCAGTTTATTGATAGCAAAATCCTTCCTTCCTCTCTTGTGGTAACTGGAATGACTCCTTAGTAATTCCCTAGACGGAAAACTGTCAGCTGCTGATATGACATGATTTAGATAAAAGAAAAATCCGTAAAACCATACTAAATTATTTACTACAGTTTTAATTCATTCCAGGAGAGATTTTTATTGAGTTCTAACCTGTGCTCTAGGAATAAAAGAGTGAATACCCACCAAATATAAATCTAGGGGGTGGTGTAGAAAGAAGTATTCATAGAAGTAGAATATAATGAAATGAACATTATGGTAGTGGAAATACATAGTTTATGTGAACACGTGTGTGTGTTGGTGTGAGATGTGAATCTTATTCCAATTTAAGGAGCCAGGAAAGATTCTTGAAGAAGTACAATTTGAAGAGGAGTAATGGTTTGCTAGAGTAACGGGGGGAGAAGGGAAGTTCCAGGCAAAGGAGAGACCAGATATAGCAGAGAGCCTGACTCTTCAGGAACCTGGAAGTAGTCCAGCCTAGTGGGACCAGAGAGTGGTTCAAGAGGGAGAATGTACTGGGTGTGTTTTGTCATCCCAAGAAGAACACAAGGGGCAGGGACTGCTTAGTAGTTATAATTTGTCTGTTTCAACACCTTTAATATTCAATGTAGGCATGAGTTAGGGAATACAGCCTACGTTTCCTCAGGGGTCGACATGCAACCCTTGTGGTATGTAGCTCCTGCTGAGGCTCTGCGGCCCCAGCGGGTATTTTATTGGCAGGGAACTCGAGTATTCACATTTGTGCATTTCTAATCCTGCAGACTTCCTTTATCAAACAAGGTCATGGCTGCGTCCTGAGAGCATTGCTTCATGGCTTCCCACTGGGCAGTAGCTAGAACACTGACGGTATCGTCTTTGCTCAGGACAGGTTTGCTAGTACTTTGAATTTGGTGCCTTGACTTTATGTAACTAGTGCACTTTTTTCCTTCTGCTCAAAAATAGAAGTTTCCCTTGAGATCCCTCCCTTTCTGTTCTTCCTCCTCCTTTCCACAGCAGGGCTGCCCTGCCTGCTATTTATCAGAGGGTCTGAAAGGGAGATTTAATTTCCAAACTATTCCAGGAGGCTCTTGGGGGGTGTCATTCACTGTACTGCTGACTTCTGGACCAGCACAAATCGAATTTCATGCGTGCTTATCTGCCTTTGACAGCCCCTTGGAGTCTCGCCTCTCACAGTGAGAAGCAGAGGCTGCCGCCATTACCAGCCCCTCACTTAGAGCCCCTTTCTCTTCCCACCACAGCAGCTCCTTCATCCAGGGCTCTCTGTAGTGTGGGCTCCAGGCACTTGCTAACTGCAGCCTTCTTTAGCAAATGCCAAACTCCTCAGATGTTTATTGGACAGTCTCCAGATAAGCACGTCTGCTGTGAGCTGAATAATAACATGTAAGCTTAACAATACAAGTAATGCACTCCATGCCTACATGTTTTAATCTGAGTGTAGCCAGTGCCCAAAGGTGCTGAGTGCTGGCTACACCCAATCAGAACGTTCCAAGTGCACAATTAAACTAGGAAGAAGTGGCATGCGAAACAGAACCTCCAATTTCAGGGAAATAAAGCAAGTTCAAAGTGCGTGATTAAACTAGAAAAAATGGCATGCGAACATATCTCCAATTTCAGGGAAATAAAGCAAGTACTTCTTAACAGAGGAATTGAAGGTGAAACACTTTTTAATAAAGCACAACCTTCACATCGTTTTTGAAGACAGAAAGCATATCCTGAACTATTTGTGGCATTACAAAAAAAAAAAAAACACATTTTTTTTGAAAGTTGGAAGCACAGTGTGAGTGAAATACAAAACGAATGAGCATGGTGGCAGGTGGCTATGGCGAGGTGGAAGTGCGCACCTGGAGATAGCAGCCAGGATGGCTCCTGGGGTAACCGCTGCTGAGAAGCTGGCTTATTTGTCCATCAGCTGCTTTTCCTCCTTACCAACCTCTTACCTCCCTGTCGGGCAGCTGCTGTGGATACAGAAATTGACAAGAAAGATGAATATCCCAAGGACATATGCCCAGTGAAGAGACATTTCTAAATCCCCTCATTAGTAACTTGGCCAGAATATAAATATATAACCAAATCGGGTAAGATGCCAAAGCTCCTCTCTCGAAATATGTATGGAAGACAAGTCATTAACCTAGGAGCACACCCATTCCCAGACCCAGAACTAGATACCTCCTCGCCGTTCCCTCATGCTCTATTTCTATAAAGAATAAAGCAATCCCTGCCTATACGTAAGTTGCTGCTTGGGCCTGTTTTCACTTGCATTCATTAAGCTACGTATGCGCCATTGCTCGTTTTGCCAAAGACTTATATTAAGGGATATAAGCCCTCTCTCACTCGGAGGTGGAGCGGACATCACCTTCCCAGTCCCCTCAGGATTGGGGGAAGAACTATGGACTAGAGTGGACTTGATGGTATTCTGTTGTACACATATGGTGATTCAAGCAATGGAACAAATTATAACAGTGAGGTGGAGCCAGTGGCCACTGGATGCTTTTGGGGCAGGGAGGGGATGTGCAGTTGAAATACAGGCGCTTTTTCGGGACTTGGGGGTTGTCCTGAGTGGCGCTGTGGTGACAGATATAGGCCACTTTACATCAGCATATACCATGCAGAACTGTGTGGGAGAGAGTGTGGTCTACGGTGTGAACTGTGGTCTATGCTCAGTGGCAAAGCCCCAGGATGTGTTTATCCATTGCAGGTGATGAGCCACAATAATGAAAGATGTTTATGTGGGAGGGTGTGGGAGGTGTGGGAGGTGGGGAACATGGTAACCCCTGTAATATCTGTGTAATATCTAGGTAATCTAAGCACCTTTAAAAAATATATATATATATATATATATATATATATATATATATAACATTTATGTAAGCAAATGCACATATATGCATATATATTTATATATCATTTTACAAATATTGGTATGTATTGTGAAAAATTTGATTTTTACCCACAATAAAAAAATAAAATAAAATAAAAGGAAATAATAGAAATCTTCTTGACTAAAATGTATAAGAAGGCACAAAAATTGGATTCATTATGAATTCTTAGCTTTGCAGCTTTTCTCTATTAAAATTCTGGAAAAAAAAAAGAATCTAAGCAAGAATTCTGGAGGGTTGTATGACAGTACACTCAACTCCTCAGATTTTCCTTTGGTGGTAAATTTGCTTCTGCTGACAGCAAGAATAATTGCTGCACTCAAAGTTTAACTCTATTTTCTTGCTCAATTCTTACAGTGTAAGCAATCTTGGACATCCAAGTTTTTCAGACGAAATCTTATTCTGGGCAGGGAAAGGCAAATTGCATTGATACCCGACCTTATAGCAGCTTGTCGTGTCACTAAGCAATGGGTGTTTATTTTGAATTGCTCCTGGTGTTTTAAATGATAGCAAATAATAAATTATTTATCTTCAGAAATTTTACATATTGAGCATTTTAATAAATAAGTACAACTGTATGAGTGAAAGTTTTCACATTTAAAACTATTCTCAGATGGTTAAGTATTTTACCTTATTGTCTTCCACTACCTCCACGCAGTGTGTTTAATCTACTGCGTTCTTTCTCCATTTTGCATTTCCATTTTGGAATAATAGCATTGTAGGTGAGGAGATAACTTTAGTGTTAACGTATTCCATTAACTAATTTGGGATCCACAAGGAAAAGATCACTATTGACATAATCTTCAAAATATGTGAACTATAATTATGAGTCTCTAGCAAGTCTATTCCTTTCCTGGGGTCCCCTCTCAAGTAATTACCAAGGACTCAGGAAATGCAAGCAAGCATGCAAACAGGTAGATAAATTGCTCCGTCTCTTCTCTTACAGACTTGCACTCTTCCTATCTCAAGTGCTGATCTCTTACAGGAGATTAGTCTTTAATCCTTCCAGGATGACCTCTGTTTTCCATTTCTGCCTGGTTGCTCAGTCTGAGACAAAGATTCATTTTACTTTCTTTTTCATAGGTACATAGGAGGAAGCTTGTCGGGACAGTAGAGAAGACCAGTTGTCTGATGTAAAACTGCTAGAGCCTGGGACCTATATTTCCTCTTGTAGCTAAAAAAGAAATTCCTCTTTCGAATACCATGCTCTATCTTGGATAGAAGCACAGATAAAAATCTTGGTGTCCTGATGAGGGCCTCTGAAAACAGAGCTAACCCCTCACTTTCATGTTCTGCCGTAGAACCAACAACGTCCCAGAGTAATCGACAGTAAATAATCACTACTTTTCTTCTGTTCCAATAACAAAATCATATGTAATCAAAGGGCATGTTTTCCATTTCTGGACAGCCTGAAAATTGTCTGAGGAAACCATATTTGCCTGACTAATGACACACATGATTGGTTTTTAAGCCACTAAATTGAGTATTTTTTGTTATACACCAAAAAATAACAATTGTGCATTCTTATCCCTCAGATAATATCTTCTACAAGCCCACTGAAGGTTAATATTTCATAGTCATATATCCATTTCCTTGATTTATACACTAACTTTTATAAAAAATGAAAATACCCTTTGGTTGAGGTGAGAATCAATTTATCATATCCTTTACTGATTTGGTAAAAGGAAGGACAAATAGAAGACTTGAAAGCAGAGAGAGGATCTTGGAAAAAACTGTCTGATAATAAAGTATTGTTTTCTTCTAAGGAGAAGTATTACAGACTGAAGGCCTGAGCTCCCTGTGATAGGATTTAAATAGAATATCAAAAGTTTATGAATATTCTCTTTGCAATACACATTTGTAATGAAATGGTCTCTGTAGGAATATTTTATAACATACATTTCCCTGCTTAGAGACAGTAGTGGTCCTTTGACAGAGTCACATGTGGGTCTTGACAAGGAAATGAAGCTTTGAAAGTTTATGTGACCCTGTTAGAACTGAACAGATGTGTTTGTGTATGTTTGCTGTTGCTTCCATGTCCCTATTTGTCTAATGAAAATTTGATTTTGCATTGATGGAAATCTTCCTTACTCTCAGTTTGTGAAGTGTGCCTGGGGTAACTCCACTCTCTTGTTCCAAGGGAAAGCACATGATCCAAGCCAGGCTAGAGACTGAATTCTGGGGCTTTTGTGTGAATGATTGGGAATGAAGATGCATCTTGCTGTAAGAGTTAGTGGAGGTATAAGACTGGAATCTTTGTGTGCTTGAAACCACCTTGTTATCACAAAGGCAGAGCCAGTTTCAAAAATGAAGCTAAAACAGGGGGAAAATGTAGTACAGAGTTGAACAAAGACAGATAATTGATGAATTCAATTAAGCCTTATATCCAGTGAGGAATTTAATTTTTTAATTGAACCTATCTTTGAACCTTTTGATTTAGTGACAAAATTTTTTCTTTTTCCTTGAGTCTATATGAGTTCAGGACTTGTTCCTTGCAAAAAAAAATAATATTTATTTATCTGAATTTAAGTTAGCAGAGACCATTCAGCTGAGCTAAAAGTAGTAAAAGTGAAAATTTTTGTATACATTTATGAGGTACTGTTAGAAATATCAGGTGTTAGATATCACAAGTCTCTGACTGAAAAACCATGGCCTAGGTATCTTCACATAGTCCACTGAGGAATAGAAACAGAGTAGAAAGAAGAGGAAACCATCCAAAATGCTAACGTTTGGATACTGGTGAGGATTGTCCTCTAGAAGCATCCTGCAAGGGTGTTTTGGGGTATGGAGGGATTAGGAATGAAGCATGTATCACAATCACTAGAGGATATTTCTTGAATTTCACATCCTCATCTCCACCACATTGTAACAAACTCTTGGGGAATCATGACCTTTTGAAATTATGAAATGTTTGATATGATCTTCCCATTTCTTATCCTCCCCACCCTATTAAGAACAACTGCTGTAGAGCTTTTTTTATATTACAGAACTAGGTGGTGAAAGATTAGGAGAAACAAAAAGTACAATGTACTCCTCTCTGCCTATTGAGGAGTAAAGTCTGGGTTGCCAAACACAGGCACTGTGGATGTGCCTCACAAACTGCCGATGGCAGGTTGAGCTTTTAAACCTGTGTCTTCAGCATGGTGGCAGCAGTATTACCTCATCTTTAATTATGAACTTTGTTGAGACTATTTACTGCCCTCTTTAGTCATTTTTCTCTTTTGTGCAAAACTCTTTAATTTGAATGTTTTTTTTTTATTTAAAAATGTGTTGAAGTATATCATTCACATAATACAGGGTGCTGATACAAAGTACCAGAAATCTGTTGGCTTTTATAAAGGGTATTTATTTGGGGTAAAAGCTTATAGTTACAAGATCCTAAAGAGTCCAACTCAGGGCACCATAAGAGGTATTTTCTCACCAAAGTCTGCTGCCACGTGTTGAAGCAAGATGGTTGCCGATCTCTGCAAGGGTTCAGCCTTCCTCTTCCTCTTAAGGCTCCGTGGGTCCAGCTTCTTCCCATAACAGCTGTAGGCTGGAGGCTCATTTCTTTCTGGGCCTTCTCAGCTGCTCAGGGCTCTGGTGCCTTCAACTGCAAACTACCAGGCGAATGGCTCAGCAATCCCCGGGGCTTTAGCCATTTGAGCCTTCTCCTTTCTGTCACATGGCAGGATGGAAATGACCAAGTTCTCTCCTCTTCCATGTCTATGGAGCTGTCTTTCTTCCCCTGTCTTCTTCTGTCTGTCTTCTTGAGTGAGTGTCCATTTAAATAACCCACCAAGGGGGCAGAGACTTAAACTGAGTTACAATCTCCTGAACCAAAGCCCTAATCTTGACATAATTTAATCAAAGACATCTCAGCTGAATCTAATACAATCAAAGGGGATCAAGCCCAGAGGAACAGACCAGTTTGCAAACATAACCTCTCTCTTTGGAATTTATAAATAATCTCAAACTGCCCCATGAGGTATTAATAATTGGGTGGGTTGGGGGAAAATACAACTAACCTGAATTTTTAAATTTTTGAACAAACATTTTACTTAAGAATAGCTTTAGATTTACAGAAAAGTTGCTGATAGTACAGAGTTCCCTTCTATGACACTCCCAGTCTCCCATATTAACATTTTGAAATAGTATGGTACATTTGTTACATTAATGAACCAATATTGGCCTATTATTATTATTAACCAAATTCCACTCTTTATTCAAACTTCTTAGTTTTCCCTAATGTCTTTTTTCTATTTCAGGATACCATCCAAGAAACCACATTGCATTTAGTACAGTGGATTTCTCCTGGCTCTTACAGTTTCTAAGACTTTCTTTGTTTTTGATGATCTTGACAGATTTGAGATTACTGGACAGGCATTTTGTAAAATGTCCTTCTATTTGGATTTGTGTAGTATTTTTGTCATGATTAGATTAGGAATATGTGTTTCTTGATGGAAGAGCAACAGAGGTGAATTTCCAGTTTCAGCTTATGATATCAAGGATATATACTAAGCTAAGCTCTGCATACAGACTATTATCTATCTATCTATCTATCTATCTATCTATCTATCTATCTATCTGTCTGTATGTCTGTCTGTCTGTTTGTCTGTCTGTCTATCTATCAATCATCATCTATCTATCTATCATCTATGGTGGTCTGCATCTGTATGTATCCCAGAAAACATGTTCTTAAATTTAATCCATTTCTACGGGTGTACACCCATTGCAAGTAGGGCCTTTTGATGAGGTTACTTCAATTAAGGTGTGATCCTCCTCAATCAGGATGGGTCTTAATCCTCTTACTGGAGTCTTATATAAGAAAATGAAATTTAGGCAGAGAAAGAGAAAGCCAGGTAAACAAGAAGCTGAAATCAATTAAACCTGGAAGAGGAGGGAGAGAACAGCAGGCATCACATGCCTTGCCGTGTGACAGAGGAGCCAAGGATCACCAACAGCCAGTCTTCAGGAAAAAGGCATCACTTTGATGTTGCCTTGATTTGGACATTTTTCCAGCTTCACAACCATGAGCAAATACATTCCCATTGTTTAACTGGACCTATTTCTTGGTGTTTGATTTATGCATCCTAGGAAATTAAAATCGATTTTGTTACCAGGAAAGAGAGATGCTGCTATTGCAAATACCAAAAATGTGCAAATGGCTTTGGAATTGGGTAATGGGTGGAGGCTGAAAAAATTGTGAAATGCTTGATAGAAAAGGCCTAGATTGCTTTGAAGAAACTACTGGTAGAAATATGAATGTTCCAGGAACTTAATGATAAGGCCTTAGAAGAAAATAATGAATGTGTTATTGGAAACTGGAGGAAAGGCAATCTTTGTTTTAAAGTGTCAGAGAACTTGACAAAATTGAGTTCTGGTGTCAGATGAAGGCAGAATTTGAGAGAGTTGAACTTGGATATTTAGCTGAGGAAATTTCTAAGTCAAATATGGAAAGTGCAGCCTGGTTTCTCCTTGCAGCTTATAGTAAAATGTGAGCAGAAAGGGAAAGTTGAGAACTGAACTCCTTGGCATAAAGAAATCAGAAATTGATGGTTTTGAAAATTCTGAGCTTCCAGAAAGTGACTCCCTTGAGAATAGCGGTCCACGTGAGAGTTTAATTGAACATGGACTAGTCAGCCATTTCAGTGTGAGACAAGACTGAAATGCACTCATCCAGGATTGATTTTTGGAAAGTTCTTTTGTCTGATGATTTACACGACTGTGTACTACATGCAAAATTGACAAGTTTTTTGTAAGATTCTTGTGAACAGAACCACTGCTATCCTAGACTAAAAGAGACAGAAAATACATAGATTGAAAGATTAAATCACTTCAAGGGCAGAACTATAGAAGCTGAGGTCTGGACAAAAGATATCTTCTCAGGCCAAGAAAACAGACCCTCTCAAGTGTGTGGAAATGGTGCCTAATAGCTTGCAGTTAAATTTGGGAAGAAAGCAGAATTGCTGAAACTAATATAGGAAGCCCTAAGAGACAAGCCCTATGCCAGCTTGCAGCTGAACTAAGGAAGAAAGTGAAGAAGCTGGGCCTGAGAGATAAAGCCTGGAGGGAAAGTAGAGACCAGGCAGAGATGACCTGCCATTTTGCTTGGCAGCTGACTTTGTTGAGAAAGCACCTCTAATGGGCCCTGAGTTGGGCTTTTCATGACTTTGGGACTGTAAACTTTTACTGCAAATAAATCCCTGTTATGAAAGCCAACAGAACAACCTCCAAATCCCAAAGAAGCCCCTGTATTTCAACTGCTCGTCCCCTCCCTGCCCCAAAAGTGTCAAGTGGCCACTGGCTCCACCGCATTGTTATAATTTCTTCCATTGCTAGAATCACCATATGTGTACAACAGAATATCATCAAGTCGACTCTAGTCCATAGTTCTTCCCCCAATCCTGAGGGGACTGGTATGGTGATGTCCGGTGGCAAGGCCCCAGGATGTGTAAGTCCATTGAGGGTGGTGGGCCACACTTGTGGGAGATGTTTATGTGGGATGTGGTGGGAGGTATGGGAGGTGGGCAACATGGGAATCCCAGTGGGTTCCATGTAATATTTTAAGTAATCTAAGCACCTCTTAAAATATATTTATATATATATATAAATAACATTTTTGTAAGCAAATGCACATATATGCAAATATATTTATATATCATTTTACAAATGTTGGTATGTATTGTGAAAATTTTGATTTTTATCCACAATAAAAAAAAAAAAAAAAAAAAGCCAACAGATTTCTGGAACTTTACATCAGCACCCCTTTGGAGGATTAAGACAGAAAGGGTGGGGCTGCTTCTTTATCAGTCCTGGAGGACAAAACATCAATCCATAGATGCCTCTTTGACTGTGAAATCTAATGAAGTATGCTCTCTAGGATTTCAGAACTGTTTGACACCCTTGACCTTTATTTTCTTTCCAATTTCTCCCTTCTGGAATGGAAAAATGTATGCTATGCTTGTCCCTCAATTGTTTGTAGGAAGCAAGTAACTCATTCTCTAGGTTTCACAGTTAGCACATGGAGGGGTATTGTGCCCCAGGACAGACTACACCCATAACTAATTCTCATGAGACGTTGTATTAAGCATTGTTTCTGAAATTACTTAGGGCTTTAGGGATATGGTAATGGAATTAATGAATTTTGCATATGGAAAGAACATGCCTTACTGGTGTTCAGAGTGTGATGTGTGATTGTTTGAAGCTGTATGTACCCCAGCATATGTGTTCTTAAATTTAATCCATTCCTGTAGATGTAAAACCACTGTAAGTAGGCGATTGAGACTACCTCAGTTAAGGTGTGACACACCTCAATGAGGATGGGTCATAATCCTATTATTGGAGTGCATTATAAGATAATGCAACTCAGACAGAGAAAGAGAAAACTGGGGAAGCAAGATGCTGAAATCAACAAAGCCAGGAAGAGAATGGAGAGATCGCCAGGCACCTCCATATGCCTTGCCATGTGACAGAGGCACCAAGGATCACTAGTAGCTGGTCTTTGGGAAGAAAGCATGGCTGTGATGATTGTCTTGATGATGCCTTAATTTGGACCTTTTTTCTGACCTCAAAACTCTGAGTGAATAAATTCCAATTATTTATCTCAACCCATTTCATGGTATTTATGTTAAGTAGCCTGGGAAACTAAAACACTATATATCATCTATCAATCTACCCAACCATCACCTCTACATATTATAACCTATACATATAACCTCTACATTTTATGGCTGAAAAAAACTGATCTCAGAGATTTGAAGTTACTTTCCCAAATATCAGATCACTGTAGCAGAACCATCACTTGATCCAGAGCTACTGACAACCAGACTACCAGATGGAGGGATAACCATGTTATCCCTCTATTTGAAAGTATTTTTAGACATTTAAGTGTGGATTTCCATGACGGTCTTCTCAGTAATGGAGGTTATGTGCATATCAGACCTTCTGTGATGAAAATTAGCCATGGGAAGAATTAGGTGTTGCATCTAAAAAGAACATTTAGTGCATTTAAAAGTCACTAAGTTTCTTACTCATTTTTGCCTTATTGTTGAGCATGTCTAGCCATTTGCCTTGTACTATGGTCCCTTCACGTACTTCAATTAAAAATTCTTATATGCTTAGCTAGTAAACTAAATTAAAATTTTCTGGTGGAAATTCTGCCATCATAAACAGAATAGGGCATGTCCTGATGTTTTGATGGAAATGAAGTATTTATAAAGGAGTTTTTGAAATCTTTTGGAGGAAAAATTAATATGGTATCAAATTTAATGGAATTCAAGTCAGTTTAATTCAAAACATATGTACTGAGTGCTGCAATGATTCAGGGCCAGTTCGAGATGCATTAACTACAACACTGAATACTAAACCCTACTTTTCTCAGGTAAAAATACTTGTAGTTTGAGACATAAGAGCTGGACTTATTTCAATAAACTCTGCATCTACAGCATTTTAGTATAATTTTAGGCTTTTTTCCCCCAGTGATATGTAGGCTAGGTTTGAATCAAATACACAAACACAAACATATACATGCAAAAATCTTTTACCATAATTGTGATTTCTAATTTCCTTCTTTCTGTTTGAAATACAAGCCTATTTCTTCAGAAGAAGTGGTCAAGCAAGACTTAAAGTCTAGCCCTCATGTTCCCTTCCAGAACATTTGACCCTACTGATATGATACTTAATAGGGCTGTGGTCCCATAGCCTTTGGTTTCTTTGATACCAACATAAGCAAATGTTTCATGAGATGTTCTTTTTCTAAACAGAGAGTCAGTTGAAAGAACACAGAATTCTGTGTTAGATGTTTTTGTATGGTTCCCCCAGGGTCTTTCGCTCATTACCTCCATGCACCTTGGTAAATTACTTAAGCTATACACAGACTTTATTCTCCCTTAATAAACGGGAGCTAATGAAACCTATCTTCAAGATTTACTGATAAAATGGACTAGCCATACTTAGTGGGGGCACATTGCAGGACTGAATGAATGCCTAATCTTACAAAAATGCCGTAAGAGAGGTTCTCGATAAAATAGTTATGGGATTTGAGAAGCAAGATAATTAAATGCACACGAGAATATGAGAAGAGACAGTTTTTTCACTTCTCTTGGGTGAAAAAATGACAAGTGGAAACATAGCTTTGGAAGGTTCTAGTCCCTTGATAGTAAGAATATAGAGTCTCTAGTGCTCCAAAGAAGAGAAGTTATGTTATAATTCTAAATAAAAATGGGCTGTATTTCCAGAAGAGAAAAGGTAAACTTGTTATTTTATTTTGTCTCATTTCTGAAACAGAAACCCATGACAATTTTTATAAAATAGGCCTAGACATTTTGTTTATGATATCTTTTCTGAGATTTGTCTGCTATGATATATACTGTTACATTTCTCTGACTAAGCTTTCAAACATTGAAGTAAGAAATTAATAAATAGTGAGATGTGGTGGAAGAAATTATGTGAGGGAGGCTCAAATGAGGGATTTCTTGATCTCCAGTGTTGTTTTAATGATTAATTGGCCTATCCTAATACTATTAAGTGTTAGGTTGTATCCATTAAATGTTCACACTTTATGTAACCACAAAATCAAGCTGGATCAACACATAAGAACTATGCATAATTCAGTTTAAAAATTATATCTTAAATGATTCAAATTAATACGCTACTTTGTTCTTTCATGGTAATCAAAACTTCCTAAAAGCACTTATTTGTTTGGTTTCGAATTATATTTAGTTATGCAAAATTTTTTTGAGTGCAGAAGCAAAACCTAGGCAATTGGATCACCTAGTGTTGGCGGAAAGCTTTGGGTTCTGGGCTTCTAGGTTCTTGGCTTATGTTGCATAAAAGATTTTAAGGATGTACCATAGGGTAGGCAAGGGAGAAAAGAGTTTATTAAGAGACAAGAAAAGAGTACAGAGTCTTAGACATGGACTGCGGACGTGCTGCAGAGTGAGGTGCGTGGTGGCCCCAGGTTAGGCCTTTCCCAAACCTTTCCTCCTCCTTCTTCATAATGTTAGGGAGGTGCTGTCCTGATTGGTTGCCTTATGATCCCAGTTTGTTAGCTTTCAGGGGTTTAATGAGGAGGCCTGTTTGGGATTTCCAGGGCTTCTCCTTGACCCTGAAAAGAGTTCTAAATGGGATCTCATGGCTAGGGTCTCATGGGATCTTTCCAGCAGCCTTCCTCTCAGGAGGTTTCCAGGTGGGGTCTCACAACTATGGGGTCTGCCGGCCATGTTGCCTGTCGGCCATCTTGTTTGCCAGCCATGTTGACTGTTGGCTATTTTGTCTGCTGACCATGTTGTCTGCTGGGCATGTTTTCTGCTGGGTCCTCAGCTATGACCCAATCTTCCCTTTCTCTATGCTAATGTGCCTCACTAGAACAGTGATTTGTATGTAGCAGATGCTCAACATATGTTGGCTCATTGTTTCTTTATTTTATTTTTGTGATGATATTGTCCAAAACACCAAGAGAGATAAATGGCATTTTCTTTTTTTTGCACTGATCATGCACCATCTGAGGAATTATATGATCTAAACCTATGACTTTGTGACTCAAAATCTATATATTTGGGAAGATCAAGTTGCTCCAAAATGAAATTTTATAAAGTAAAAAGACCACAGGATTGAAGAAATCTGGGAGCCCATCGGACTCTTCTTTCATTTATTTTTGTAGATGTGATTTTAAAGGAGTAAGACAACTCTTATTTATCTATTTTTATTGTTTGGGTGCATCCATTTAAAAAGTCTTTTTGTTTTGATTATTTCTTCTCTTCTTATGTACTTTGGCTAGAAGTAACTGAATCTGTAGTGCTAAAGTAGTTCTCTCTAAGAATGGGATATAGCAAAGAGTCTGAAAATCCTCTTATTTGAAATCCATTTCTTTCCTTTGTGTGGAAGGCAGCTTTTATCTCAAGTGGGTGGAGAGGATTATTCTCAAGTATGATAAGGACATTTCAGAACAAATTTAAATCTAAATTTTATTGTCAAATTATCTCCTATTCTCTCAATCTATATAGGAATTATATTTCAACTTCTTTCATTTGAACAATGGATTCTAAGTCATAGTTATCTAATGACAAATTTTTCTGTAGAGTAAATGTGATATAAAGGCAAATCATTGTGTAATCCTGTGTATTATTTTGAAGGCAGCATGAGTGAAATCATTCTTGTAGTGTTTGCCTTAGAATTCTCTTCAAAACAAAATCCTCTTTCACTGTAGACAAACACCTTAGTCTATTCTCCATATGGAACAAAGGAATAATGGAAAGAGGGAAAGTATGAGAAGGGTGAATTGATCACCAGAGTTGAACTTGAAGTATGGGAGTAGGTTAGCAGGAAAAAAAGATTAGTTAAGAATCGACAAGTATGAGTCCCAGGGTATTTTTGTGTTCAATTCATTTACTTCACTAAATGTACTGTCCCATTCTTTTCTCTTCTTGCTCTGCTTCCCAATAATGTTCAACTGTCCTACAGGAAATGTGCTTTTCTGTGTGGACAGGTTAAGATTATAAAATCCCTGAGGTGCATTGATTAGGAATAATACTAAGCTCTAGATTTGATAGTTTTTAGTGGAATTAATAATGATATATTTTTATTATACAAAATATGCAATATATCCCAGTATCACCAAATCATTGTTTTCAAAAATGAAAACCAATCAATTAAAGTAATTTTGTTAGAAAATGTTGCTACCTTAGCAATGATCAGGTCTGGAATTGAAATTAAGTATAAAGACCTAACTGTGACCTTTACCTTAGATTTTTTTTTTTTTTTAACTATATCTTTGCTTGTCCCTGACAAAACACCAGCTAATGTCAAGGCAGCTCAGGTACCCCATTGATCTGATCACCTAAAGGTGATATTGGCCTAAAAAATTAGCCTACAGATTTGACTACTAAACTATCCTTCTGTTTAGATATTTGGTTTATATTCCTTGCTGTATTCATACTGGTGCATTACTGAAAAATAGTAAGCCTAAAATGCAATTAAAGAGGAGGACTCAGCTTTGGATTTGCAAGAATTTCCAATTTAGGTTGGAAGAGAAAACAAAAATTTATAGAATGTTTTCTAAATCTATAAATAGTGAGATAATGTGACTCTTGCATAAGAAAGTGCTTAGGAAATGTAAATGAGGGGAATTAAAACCATGAGATTTTTTTTGGCAGAAATGGTTTAATAGAGGAAGTATGCAATGAGTAAAATATAAGGCTTGTTTTGGGGAAACAACATTCCATATCAGAGGATAGTCCCATTGCTTTTAATAAGGAGAACAATTTTCTTTCTTTGTTCATTTTTTAGTACT
This sequence comes from Tolypeutes matacus, assembly GCA_026826555.1. Lineage (NCBI taxonomy): Eukaryota > Metazoa > Chordata > Mammalia > Cingulata > Chlamyphoridae > Tolypeutes > Tolypeutes matacus. The sequence continues at coordinate 3,494,577 of JAKSZT010054342.1, read as the reverse complement.
TTGGCTTGAAGTAACTAAACACTTGCACTAATGTAGTTAGGCTATGAAGAGAGGGTATGGTGAGTCTTAGGAAGGAGGTGAATACAAGTGGGAAGAACAACTTGAAAGCTATTGTAGCAGGGAAGCTTTTGGAGTTGAAGGCACAGATCAAGCTTATGGCTGGAAAATGGAGGAGAAAATAAAGCATCCCCAGCAATCACTGACGAGTAGAGATCACCTGTAACTTTCCTGAACATTAGTCCCAATGGATTTCACTTGAAGTTCTTATTAAAATTTTCAATGTATAATGTTGAAGGATTCCCGCAAGGATTCCCTCTGAGTTCTTGCCCAGAGCAGATGAATTGGAATCCACACCAGGGATGGTCATGAGAGAAAGCAGGTTTATTAACACCAGGTGAAAGACAGAAGGGAATGTATTAAACCTGCCTTTCCTGAGCCCCAGGGAGCAGGAGAAGTTCTGGATTCCAGTGTAGAGTAGAGTGCTTACCATCACAATGGCAAGGATGAAGCTAGTCTTGAAATAACCATAAACAAAGATAAGTCCAGTCTAGAATCACCAGCACAAGAGTAAGTACACAACAAGGGTGAGGCTAATCTTGAGTAACTATAAACAGGAGTGAGACCTGTTTAGAATGGCCATCACAATAACAGATCTAGGCTAAATCCAGCCAGTTTCAACAATTTCAGATATTATCCTTTTGCTATTTTATAATATAAAGGCATCTATAGAATGATTTTGTAATCATAAGTATTTGTTAATTCTTAACTTTGAGTTACAGTTTCAGGTTTCATTTTCACTTCAAAACAAAGTGGGCACTTTTGTTTATCAACTAAGCAACTAAAATTATTTTAATATTTGGTTATGGAGGACAGGACTACTTCAATCAAGACCCTAGTGCTTGCAGAAACCAAAGTGGGACTGGATTCAAATTACTGTAGTTATTGTATGTATTGAATCATATAAGTCCATTTGTTAATGTTTAAACATACACTATATTTCCAAGGGAGATGATGGGGGGAGTAACTCTTTGCATACCATTCATTGGTTGAAAGAAAGACAGTAGGTTTGGCAATTGCTCATTAGATCTAATTAAAATCAATTGATCTGGCATGGCATAATAATACTTAAAAGATCTCAATTTTACCTCACAAGGTAAAGTTTCTTGATGTGTATGTTTGACTGGAAAGCTTTGTTTTCATAGATTTCCAGGCATTCATTTTTAGAGAAAATTGATTAAAAGTGCAACTGCCCAACTTGACGTTTCCTTAAAGGCTGCTGCCCATGAGAGGGTGGGATTATTATTCAGGGGCAAGATGGCGTCAGTTTAGGAGGGCACCCGGTAACTCACTCTCGAAGGACGGCTGACTGGGGACAGGATCCTGCCTGAGGGGTCTGTGCTGGGGGTGCACGGAGTGAGAACCTTGGGGACATCGATCTGGAGGGAGCTGGACGGCGAGGTGGATTGCTCAGGAAAGTTTCGTGAGTTTTTCCCCTGCCTGTGGCGGTGGTAGCAGACGGCTGAGCCCCACCCCCGGGGAAAAAGGCTGGACAAACCGAGACTCCTGCCCGCAACCCGGTGCTGCCAGCTTGTCTCTTCTTTGCTGGGCTTCTGCTTCTGTGATTTCCCACTCTCTGTCTATATTGATTTTGTCTCCCAATGCTATCTCTTTTCCTTCCTTCAGCTTTCTGCCTTCTGCTTTCTGTTGTGGTTCTTACATACCACCTTTTTCATTAGCCCACAACTTCAAGGGTGTCAATTTCTATTCTATCTATTCTGTTTTCTTCTTTTTTTTTCTTATTATTAACTTTTTACTTTCAGCCCTTTCTTTACTCTTTTTCTCTCTCTCCTCATCATTCTAGCCTTCTAAATTATTATATATATTTTCTTCTATTTGGTTTCCCAGTCCATTTTAGGTACTCCACTTTTTTTCCCTATTACTCTACACTGCCTACATGAGTTAAATATTCATTTTACTGAGTCTTATATGGCCCCTCTTCTAACTTTTGTCAATATTACTATTATCCTTCTTCTTTTCTCACATCTTTCAATTCCTCTGGCCCTAATCTTTTGCCTTCAAGGGAACATAGAAAGAAGCAAGAATATAAAGTAAGAAGAACAAAGTGTCAAAGAGAAAACTTAACACACACACACCACCTAAATAAAACTCTAGAGCAGAGAGAGAATCTAATCAACTGAATAAACCCATCAAGATAAAATGATGACTAAAGGGCAACAAAAAATACAAACCACACTGAGAAACAGGAATACATGGACCAGTTCAATGAACAAACTAAAAACCAAGAAGAGATGCAGAACATCGAAAACTAATCAAAACTTTCCAAACAAATATCATGGACCAACTTAATGAAGTGAATGAAGAGATTAAGAAGATACTGGGAGAACATACTGAAGAAATTGTAAACATACATAAAAAGATAACGGATATGATGGTGATCAATGGCACAGTCCAAGAAATCAAAAAGACGCTGGATTCACATAACAGCAGATTTGAACAGGCAGAAGAAAGAATTAGGGGTGTGGGAGACAATACATCTGAAATCAAACAGATAGTAGAACAGATAGACAAAAAGATAGAAAAAATCCAGCAGGGACTCAGGGATTTAACCGACAACACAAAACGCACAAACATATGCATTATAGGCATCTCAGAAGGAGAAGAGAAGGGAAAGGGAACAGAAGGAGTGTTGAAGGAAATAATGGCTGAAAACTTCCTAACCCTATTGAGAGAGATGGATGTGCAGATCCAGTAAGCACAGCGTACCCCAAACAGTATAAATCCCAACAGGCCAACTCCAAGACATATACTTGTCAAAATGTCCAATGCTCAAGACCAAGAGAAAATAGTCAAGGCAGCAAGAGAAAAAAGAACCATCACATACAAGGGAAGCACAATAAGATTAAGTGTTGATTTCTCATCTGAAACCATGGAGGCAAGAAGACAGTGGTATGACATAGTCAAAGTACTAAAAGAAAAAAAATTCCAGCCATGAATCCTTTATCTAGCAAAACTGGCATTCAAAAATGATGGAGAGTTCAATATATTCACAGATAAACAGAAATTAAGAGTATGTCAATAAGAAACCTGTACTTCAAGAAATACTAAAGGAAGTTCTACAAGTTGAAAGGAAAAAACAGGGGAGAGAGTGTTGGAGGAGAATGTAAGAACAACTAAAAAGACAAAAAAGATAAATAAAAACAACATATGACATACATCAACCCAAAGAAAATACGGCCGAAGTAGGAAATTCGTTGACAGTAATAACACTGAATGTTAATGGATTAAACTCACCAGTTAAGAGATACAGATTGGCAGAATGGATAAGGAAATACGATCCATCTAAATGCTGTCTACAGGAAACCCACCTTCGACCCAGGGATTCAAGGAGGCTGAAAGTGAATGGCTGGAAAGCAATTTTACAAGCAAACAATAGCCAAAAAAGGGCAGGAGTAGCTATCCTAATATCAGACAAAATAGACTTTAAATGCAAAACTATTGTAAGAGACAAAGATGGACACAATATATTACTGAAAGGGGTAATCTCTCAAGAAGAGAGAACAATCATAAACATTTATGCATCTAATCAGGGTGCCTCAAAATACATGAGGCAAACACTGGAAAAAGTAAGTGGAGAAATAAATGCCTCTACAATTACAGTGGGGGACTTTAATACACCATTATCACTACTAGACAGAACATCGAGACAGAGAATCAATAAAGAAACAAAGACTCTGAACAATTCATTAGAGGATCTGGACCTAATAGACATATACAGACATTACACCTAAATACAGCAGGATTTGCATTCTTATTGAGTGCACATGGATCATACTCCAAGATAGAGCACATGCTAGGCCATAGAACAACTCTCAATGAATCCAGAAAGACTGAGATTATACAAAGTAATTTCTCTGACCACAATGGAATGAAATTGGAAATCACTAAGGGCCAGAGAAATAGATTAGGCACAAAGATATGGAAGTTAAACAACACACTCTTAGACAAACAGTGGGTCAAGGAGGAAAAATCTCAAAAGAAATCAGTAACTACCTTGAAACTAGTGAAAATGACAACACAGCATATCAAAACCTATGGGATGCATTCAAAGCTGTCCTGAGAGGGAAGTTCATAGCCATAAATACATATATTAATAAAGAAGAAAGAACTAAAATTGAAGACCTAATTGCACACCTGGAGGAATTAGAAAAACAACAACAAACTAAACCTAAAGGAAGTAGAAAGAAGGAAATAACAAAGATTAGAGCAGAACCAAATGAAATAGAGAATAAGAAAGCACTAGAAAAAAATAAACAGAACCAAAAGCTGGTTCTTTGAGAAGATCAATAAAATTGACAAACCCTTAGCCAGACTAATAAAGAGAAAGAGAGAACAGATGCAAATACACAAAATAAGGAATGAACAAGGCCATATCACTACTGACCCCAGAGAAATAAAGAGTATCATAAAAGGATACTAGGGTACTTTGAAAAATTAAATGCCAACAAGAATGATAATTTAGAGGAAACAGACAAATATCTAGATACTCACAAACAGCCTACATTGACGAAAGAAGAAATCGATGAACTCAACAGTCCAATTATAAGTAAACAGATAGAATCAGTCATCAAAAACCTCCCAACTAAGAAGAGTCCAGGACCTGATGGCTTCAGAGCTAAATTCTACCAAACATTCCAGAAGGAGCTAACACCAATCCTGCTTAAGCTCTTCCAAAAAATAGAAGTAGAAGAAACATTGCCTAACTCATTCTATGATGCCAACATTACCCTAAAACCAAAGCCAAACTAAGATACCACAAGAAAGGAAAATTACATACCAATTTCTCTAATGAACCTAGATGGTAAAATCCTCAACAAAATACTTGCTAATCCCATTCAACAATATGTCAAAAGAATTATACACCATGGCCAAGTGTGTTTCATCCTGGGTATGCAAGGATGGTTCAATATAAGAAAATCAATCAATGTAATACACCACAGAAACAGATTGAAAGAAAAAGATCACATGATCATCTCTATAGATGCAGAAAAAGTATTCAACAAAAGACAGCATCCTTTCCTGATAAAAACACTGCAAAAGATAGGAATAGAAGGAAACTTTCTGAATATGATAAAGGGTATATATGAAAAACCCAAAGCTAACATCATCTTCAGTGGTGAAATACTAAAAGCCTTCCTTCTGAAATTGGGAACAAGACAAGGATGCCCATTATCACCACTCTTACTTAACATTGTCTTAGAAGTACTTGCTTGAGCACTGAAGCAAGAAAAAGATATAAAAGGCATTCAAATTGGAAAAGAAGAAGTAAAAATTTCATTATTTGTAGACCACATGATCCTATATGTAGAAAGCCCTGAGAAATCTAAAACAAAGCTTCTAGAACTTATAAAGGAGTTCAGTAATGTCGCAGGCTATGAGATCAATGCTCAAAAATCAGTAGCATTTCTGTACACTAATAATGAGCAATCTGAGTAGGAACACAAGAAAAAAATAAATTTACAATAGTAACTAAAAGAATCAAATACCTAGGAATAAATTTAACTAAAGATACAAAGGACTTATATACAGAAAACTACACAACACCGTTAAAGGAAATCAAAGAAGACTTAAATAAATGGAAGAATAGTCCCTGTTCATGGATAGGAAGACTAAACATCATCAAGATGTCTATCCTACCTAAACTAATCTACGGATTTAATGCAATCCCAATAAAAATCATCACTGTATTTTTCAAGGAACTGGAAAAACTAACTACAAAATATATTTGGAAAGTAAGAGGCCCCAAATCACCAAAGACATATTGAAAAAGAAAAATGAAGTTGGAGGTATCACACTGCCGGACTTTAAAACATACTACAAAGCTACAGTGCTCAAAACTGCATGATATTGGCACAAGGATAAACATACTGACCAATGGAACTGAGTTGAGAGTTCTGATATAGATCCTTGCATATACAGACATCTGATATTCGACAAGGGTACCAAGCCCACTCATTTGGAAGAGAATGGCCACTTTAATAAGTGATGCTTGGAGAACTGGACACCCATATCCAAAAGAATGAGAGAAGAATACCATCTCACACCTTATACCAAAATCAACTCAAGATGGATCAAAGATATAAATATAAGAGCCAAAACCATAAAGACCTTGGAAGATAATGTAGGGGAGCATCTACAGGGCCTTGTAATAGGAAATGGTTTCATGAACTTCACACCCAAAGCACAAGCAGCAAAAGAAAAAATAGATGAATGGGATCTCCTCAAAATTAAAACTTCTGCACTTCAAAGGACGTCATCAAGAAAATAAAAAGGCAGCCTACCCAATGGGAGAAAATATTTTTCAGCCATATATCTGATAGGAGTCTAATATCCTGCATATATAAAGAAATCCTACACCTTGAAAATAAAAGGACAAACAACCCATTTAAAAAATGGGCAAGCGACCTGAAAAGACAGTTCTCCAAGGAAGAAATACAAATGGCTAAAAAGCACATGAAAAAGTGCTCAACATCACTAGCTATTAGGGATATGCAAATCAAAATTATAATGAGATACCATCTTACACCCATTAGAATGGCGGCTATTGAAAAACCAGCAGACTATAAGTGTTGGAGATGATGTGGAGGAATAGGAACTGTCATCCACTGCTGATGGGATTGTGGAATGGTCCAACCATTGTGGAGGACAGTTTGGTGGTTCCTCAGAAAACTAACAATAGATCTTCCATATGATCCAGCGATTCCACTGCTGGGTTTATACCCAGAAGAATTGAAAGCAAAGACACGAACAGATATATGCACACCAATGTTCATAGTGGCATTGTTCACTATTGCCAAAAGTTGGAATCAAGCCTGGTGCCCATCAACAGATGAATGGATAAACAAAATGTGGTACATACATACAATGGAATATTACTCAGCTTTAAAAGGAATAAAGTGCTAACCCACGGAATAACGTGGTGAATCTTATGTTGAGTGAAGCAAGCCAAACATTGAAGGATGAACAGTACATGACCTCACTGATTTCATTTGAGGAAAGTGAGCAGTCTCCAAGAACCATTGTCTGAAAGATAGGTTAACGAGAGAGAAAGAGAAGAGAAGGTTGTGAGCCATCACCCTATGGACATAATCTATGGTAAAGTGATAGAGTGTAGTTGCATATTGTAGGATAGGACAGGTGGGTAGTGATATTACTGGGTTTGGTGGTGCAGGGTTGACAGGTGAGTAGATTAGGGAAGTCGGGTTAGAATACCCAGATACTGGGGGGAGAGATGGGAGAGGGACTAGGTGAACACGGGATTTGTGGGTATGAGGTTGAAAGTGTAGGACTGGGAATGCTTTTATGGCAATATGACAAGGTAGTGTCACTGGTTTAGGGTGATGGTTGGGGGGGCATTCAGGATGGGGCACATCTGGAGTAGGCTTCTGGGGAGTGTGTGAGTGTTCATCCTGTCATAATGTGTTGTGTCGGTGAGTGGAGACTCACATGGTGAGTGGGAAGGAGATGGACCCCCATCTTTGGGAGAACCAATTCACCCAGAAACAGACAGGTGGGTGTCTCTTATGAACAAGGGTGGATCCTAATAAGGGCGGACAATCAGCATGTCAAGATCTCTTGTTGCAGGTAACTATGAATCTTGTCATCCAATGTGTCAAGACAGGGAGGTGTCATGTGTCCTGGGGGGATGGAGAGGGAGGAACAGAATAGATCAAACAGGGGGTATTTCGTGGTCAGAGGAAATGTTCTTCATTACTTTACAGGGATGGACACAGGACATGGTAAATATCATAAAAAATTATTAAACTGTACTGTCTAAATTGTAAACTATATGTAAACCATTGACAATGTTTGGTAGCTATGTTTCACTATCTTTATAACAATTATAACAATGCTACTATCCACATACAAAAAAAGGTTTTAATATGGAGTGAGGAAAGGGGGAAGATGTTGGGTATATGAGAGTCTCTAGTATTCTGTGTATGACTTTGCTGTGACCTAAAACTTCTTTGAAAATTAAATGAAAATTTGGGAGACACTGGGGACTGGGAGGGGGAAGGTGCCATGGTACAGACTGGATACCTGATAATGCAGTGATAAAAGGAAAAACATTAAAAAAAATTTTTTTTTAATTTTTTTGTTTTTTCCCATATTTTGAATATCCCAATCCTTTAATTTTATTTTAGTGTTTTTTTAAGTTTCCATGTATTTTATCTCTTACATTTAAACTTATCATTATTATTTCATTTTCCTATTAACTGTATTTGGCTATTATATGGGTTTCATCTTTAAGGAAGGTTTGGATCACAGAAGGGTTACAGCAGGGGCGGAAGAGGATCATTGGTGGGGGGTGTCACAGATGGGGGTTTCATGGGAGTAAGTTCACCTGAATATACAAGAAAGATATATAAAATTGTTTAAGTGATCACAGGGTGAGGCATGGTCACAGTGGGTGGAGAATCACTCAATAAATGAGAGCATACTGAATTCCCAGCCTGGAGAGCTCTGCCCCATTTTCCAAGGGAGCAGCAGCAGTCCCCCAAGTGCAGCGGCAGTGTCTGCCAAAGAAGTATGGTCCACTAATGGGTCCTTGTTATTGATGACTAATCCTATGAGTCTCTGCTCTTGTAATTGAAACTTAGCCTACTGTTATGGGGTGCCTAAAGTTTGCCACGTGAAAGCCTCCTTGTTTCTCAAATGTGGGCTCTGTCTAAGCCAAACTCAGAATATGAATGCATTACCTTTCCCCCAGCGTGGGACATAACTCCTGGGAATGAACCTCCCTGGCAACAAGGGATTAATACCAGGTGCCAACTGGCAATACAACTGAAAAAGACCTTAAATAAAAGGGGAAAAATGTAAAGACAAATGAGTTCATATGGCTAAGAGACTTCAAAGAGAGTCAGGAGGTCATCCCAGAGGTAATACTTATGCACACCTCAGTAGGATCTCATAGAACACCAAAGTGGATATCACCCCAAACAGAGGGGCTCCTGAGGGCTCTTGAGATACCCCCAGGTCCTATATAAGGGGAGATAGCTCCAGAGATTGATGCTTTATCAGTGGGCTATACTTTGGAATCTGTGCTCCTGAGAGTGACAGAGTTGGACTCAAATAAGTCCTCATTGCACATGGTCCATCAGTCCCTTCTATTCAAATCTATATGTGGTACTGGAGTTTCTAGGTGTACTTCCAGAGACTGGAGCCTTTGGCCTGCCCATGTGCCAGCTGTGCCTGGAATCTCGGTGGAGCTGCAACTCCTACTCTACAGCTCAAAGGACTTACCCAAGACACCTGGTGAGGAGATGATGATGGACAACGGTCAACCCAGGGAATGGAGAGAGCCTGCAGCTGTAGGCAGGATAATCCCACCCATCTTATCCATGGGATATAAGCCCCCTCTCACTTGGAGGTAGAGTGGACATAACCATCCCAGACTCCTCAGGATTGGGGCAAAACCCCAGGATGTGTATATCCATTGCAGGTGATGTGCCACACTAATGAAAGATGTTTATGTGGGAGGTTATGGGAGGTGTGGGAGGTGGGGAACATGGGAATCCCTGTAATTTTTGTGTAACATTTATGTAATCTAAGCATCTTTTAGAATATTTTAAAAAAAGAAAGAACTAGAGAATAATGTAAAGACTGATTAACACAGTAAACCCAGAGGTGGATGAGAATTGCAGTTGATTGTACAGATGCAAGAGTGTCCTTCTGTGAGCTAAAGTAGATGTACATCACTATTGCAGGTTCGTGGGAAAGCAGAGAAGCATGGGAAAAATACAATTAGTGTGACCTATGAACTGTGGTTAACAGCAATACTGTAATTTTCTTACATCGATGTCAAAGGTGTACTGTGTTGATAACGGGGGGTATGGAAAAATGTGTCAAATGTACACTATGGACATGGTTGATGGTAATAGTCTGATGATATTATGTCACAATTTGTAACAAATGTTCTTCCATGGTGTGGTTTGTTGGTGAAGGGGTGTTGTATGTGAATTCTACACATATGCATGATTGTTTTTAAGTTCACAATCTCTGTAATAAAAATGAATTTTTAAAAATATGGTGGTTTGGGGGAAGTTACATGAAATATAAGATATAGACCATAATTAGTAATATTTTGACAATGTTCTCGTATAGTTTGTAACAAATGTATCACAACAAGGCAAGGTGTTTGGTGGAGTGATGATGTATAGGACCCTTGTATGATGTTATGCATGTTTATTTTATAAGTTCACAACTTTCACTGTATACTTATTGTTTATGTATGTTCATGTGTGAATGATATACTTCAATAAAAATGTTTAAAAAATTAAAAATTAAAAAAAGAGGGTAGGATTATGTAATCACTAATGTTTATAAAATAATATTTAGTGCTCAAGAGAAATAAGATAAATTAAAGGAACCACATTCTGTTGGCAGGAATAAATTCAATAAATGAATATAAAATATCAAAAATTCTATCAAATAAATAAAGTCACCCAGAGCCTGGAAATAAGATTTGTCCCTATAAATAAAACCCATAGATGAAAAGTCAGAGGTGTCTATGAGCTATTAACAAGCTCATTTTGTTGACATTTGAAACCTTTCTCATAAGTTTTTCAAATTACTTTTTAAACTTTTTGAACAGTATCAGTCACTCATATTTTCCTTTCAACCAATAAGTTTCTCACTGCACATTGCTAGTTTTTTGGAGAGATATGGTATGCCACAGATGATCAGGCAAAAGATTCTTGCTTGTGAAATAAAGATTCAAATATTTCTGAATGAAACAATGGGCAGGAATACAGCTGAATTACAGTTCCTGGTGTCCTGAAATCTGCCTATTCAGATTTGTGCTTCATTGTACAATAATGAGCAAAAAGATTTGGATGTGTGTTAGAAAAATAGAGAGAGAGAGCGAGAGAGCGAGGGAGTGAGAGAGAGAGAGAGAGAGAGAGATGGAGAGAGAGAGAGAGAGATGGATAAAAAATAAATAGACCTCATAGTCATTATCCCTTCTTTACTGTGGTTTAAATGAATCATGTCCTAAAAGTGTTGATATATTGTCATTACCTTGCCCTTGACACTAGTAAAGCTTCCTAAGTGTCATGTCAGATGCTCTTGGCCTTCTTATCTGCCCTTTTTGGTATTAGTTTGCACATCACCACAGTTTGATAGGTTTGGCTAAAATGTTCCACAGTGTTGTGTAAATGTAGTTGTCTTAACAACTGAAAGAGATCAGAATTGAAAGCAGACCCCACAGGACTTTACTTTGAATTGTCACTGCTATTTATTTGCTTGCTTGATCTCATACTGTCAACACAACCAATGCACAGTAGCAGCCAAGGGCACACAATACGTTTAAAGGTGGAGCGTTCCAGAGTCTCTGAAGCCCATTGGCCTGAGGGCCGAAAAGAGAAAAAAGCTTTGGTTTCTTTTTCACATGTGAAAAAGAATGTAAAAAGGCTAGGCGGGACCTTCAAGGAGCAGTCTCCAGAGCCAGGTCAGGTATGGTGACTGACAGAGGTTCCAAAACGTATGACAGGGGCCCTGCTCACAGCGCTGGAGCGGGCTGAGGCCAGCTCCCCAGCATGCCCTAGGCGTTGAAGGCAGCACTCAGAGTCAGCAGGTGTCGATCTGCCTCCACCTGGCACTCACCGAGGGGCGTCTGTGCTGGGTTTTAGAAGAAGTGCCCACCTGGCTGCCATAAAGCCAGTCCATACCATTTCTTTGCACAAATGCCTGGTTAGCACTTATTGTAAAAACATGCTTTTCTGAATTATTTTACATTCTATTTGCGCTCAGCATATTTATAATACTTTGTTCTTTTTTTATTCAATTAGTTTACATTGTATTTGTGGTCAAGATGTTTACAACGTTTTTAGGGATTTGAGATCATTAGTACCATTTCAAAGCACAGCATTCGGCCCTCTTGCAACTTTAAGGCATGGAAGAGCTGGTGCTGCCACTGTCCCAGCAGCCCTGCATGTGTGTGCTGGGGCGGGCCTGGGGACCGCTGTCCTCTCTATCCTCTCCTTAGTTAACGTGGACGCTCACTTGGCTTCACCTTCCCTTACTCCCGTCATCGCCTAGTTTTTTCAGGAAGAGCTGTCATCCAGAGCATGGTTGGAATTGGACAGAAAAGACTGTCACAGACAAGTAACAGCACTTCCCTATCTTTGTTGATATGCAGTTTTGTATGGTAATAATATAAAAAAAGAAGAAAAAAATTTTCAAGAAGGAAAACTATTACTCCAGAAACTTCTCTGAGACCTTAAATTGCAAACACTATTTTCAAAGACAGACCAATGTATAGTATGTTTTAGAAACACGTCTATCAAGATACAACTTAAAAAAAAAATTTATTGAAGTATGTCATTTATACACGAACATACATAAACAATAAATGTATAATAAAATTTGTGAATTTACAAAACAAACATGCATATCATCATACAAGGCTCCCATACGTCTCCCAACCACCAACACCTTGCATTGTTGTTAAACATTTGTTACAATTATGAAAGAGTATCATTAAAATATTTATACTTACAGTAATGTTTAGCCCATATCTTACATTTGCTGTATTTTTCCCCCAACCCACCCATTATTAACACCCTATATTAATATAAAATATTTGTTATCATTCAGGAGAATAGTTTTCATTTTAATGCTTAAATTTGTTGCTTAGAGTACTTATCTAGAGAATTATCTATCTGCACTTATCTAGAGAATTCCAACAAATTCTGGCTTATTCCCCAGAGTGAAAATTAAATGAAGTATAACTATGAACAGATAACTAAAAACTTAAACATACTCTAAATACATAAGGGAAAGAAGGAGAACAGATGAAAGGAGCGATTTTTGTACCTCCTATTAGAGTCTAACAAGAGAACTGTTACTTTCTTCAATGTCTAGGACTTGGTGGAGCTAGCGCAAGAGTACATTCTAATGTCCGCTCTGTTCATATTTGATCTTGAAAATGGTAGGAGAAAAGCCCTTTCCTCTCTCCCTACTTTTGACAGGTCAAGGGCCCACTTCTGGGTTATATGTCAAGAAACTACACGGCACTGCCTGGGTTTTGTCAGCAGCTGGCACTCTCCTATCCAGTGTGCTTCAGACTGTGCTAGGACAATATAATAAATAATACAATAATAAAGCAAATACAAGAGTAATAATGGAACAGTAATACAACACCATGCCATACCATACCATACAATGCAATAATAGTAATGCAATAACGTGTAATACAATAATAACGTGAATACAATAGTAATAGAAGGACTTAAGGTTAGACAAAAAAGAGAAGTGTTTGGCCCCAGCATCTGGGAATAAGTTATAGAAGTGAGCTCACATGCATCCCTTCACTCTGAGGTTTCTTAAAAAGTACTGTGATACCCTCGTTTTAAAAGATAATGCAATTTATATGACCACATTCTTTAGGAAATTTCAAAACGAAACCATAAGACCAACACAAGCACATGACTGTTGTAGTTTATTGTATCAAATGGAAATAGGAATGCAAGTTAAAAGCAGCTCAAGGAAAGTGATATATACTTAAGGTAGGCATTTTTGGAGTGGGTAAGGATTGCCTGATGTGATAGATAAAATGTAAGCATGGGATTCATTGGGTGGTAATTAAAAAGCGAATGAATTCTCTTCTGATATGCTCCCATTGTGTTGGAGTAACACTAATTATAAATGAAGTTTGCTAAATGGCACTTTTCATGTCACCATTCAGGATTAAAGAGATTCATCCTACTGTTTTCTGGATGAATTCTATAATCTGGGTTTTGACTCTTTTCATTTTAAAGATTTCATTAAAAGGTTAATATGTTGAACTATGGTTTTCCTCATTTCTGAGGTTTTTTAAATCGTTTTTATTGTAAAAGAATACAAAGGTACAGAAAATCACCCAAAACCATGTATACCCTAGTGAATTGTTATAAGGCGAACGCCCTTGAACTTTACCAGCCATCCCAGGGACCCCCTGCACATGCCCCCCTCCATCACATCCCTGACGCTCCCCACACAAGTAACCACTGTCCTGACATCCAGGAAGCACTTCTTCGTATTTCTCTCCAGTTTGGCCACTCACGTGACAAAAGTCACTTTTATCTTTTTGTATCTAGAAGCCCCTCTACTTATGAAAGTCTGGGTCCAGAAAAGAACCAATTTATAAGTCCTTTAAAGGGCAGGTGCAAAATGACACTCTAGAAGCACTTGTCACCCCCATTAGTTAGTGGAGGGGCCAGTTTGTTGTGCTTTTGCTGTAGTGTGAAGCTCTGTTTATAGCTATGACAGCGATGGCAACAATATCCGATAACAGGTATGGAGCTGCTTGCCATCTAAACACACTGACTCATTGCTTTAATGCTCCCCCAAACCCTACGAAGTAGACATGGCAGACACGATTACTGTTGTCCCCACTATCCGTATGTGGAAACTAAGGCTCAGAGCAGTGACATTACTTACTGACGCAGTTAGTAAGTCACAGAGCCAGGATGCATCTAAGGCCATGTTTCTCCAGCCTGTTGGCCTAATCCTACGCCACTGGATGGAGGTTGAAGATTGTGCAAGAATCCTTGTACAGATGTACAAGAATTTTGAGGTTCCTGTTTTTTTTTGTAAACAAAGAGATTTACAGGTTTAAAAGAAAGAGAGAGAGGAAGAGACAGGAAGGAAGGAAAGAAGGAGGGAAGGAAGGGAGGAAGGGAGGAAGGGAGGAAGGGAGGAAGGGAGGAAGGAAGGAAGGAAGGAAGGAAGGAAGGAAGGAAGGAAGGAAGGAAGGAAGGAAGGAAGGAAGGAAGGAAGGAAGGAAGGAAGAGAGGGAGGAAAGAAGGAAGGAGAAAGGGGAAAAAAGATGGAAAAATCACTGGTCTAGTTTAACCTTTTCATTTTACAGATGAAGAAATGAGTTTTAATAATTGAACTTACTTTTTTTTCAAGTATCACAATGTTTATTGATAGATACAAGTATATAAAATCAGGGCATGAACATGACTTGATAAATTAAGTAGACTTAATTTCAATACTATAATAAGAGGGACCAATTCAAATTCTCACCATTTGTTTCACACCCACAAAAATCACTTCAAGGGCATTAATGATCTCTCAAAACTGATCAGTTTTGTGCAAGTAAACCATGTTCTTTTAAAAAGATTTGTGCACTTGCCCAGGCTCAAGGATATTAAATTTCTACTAGAGGTAGAAATACAGGCAATATACTATTATGGCAACAGCCATCAATTACAATTAAGAATTTTTCTGTAACAACCAAATGGATAATCAACTTATTTTTAATTCATAATACTATTGCATTCTGGTTTTCTACTCATACAGGGTTCTGAAACAATGAGTAAACTTTTATAACACAGGGGTATAAAATAGTGGCACTGGATATTTTTTAATGTAAGGATAAGAGTCTGTAAATCAGCTCATTGCATTTTAACATTAATTTTTTTTTGCCCAGATTAAACACTTAGTTGTCCTCATTTGAAGGGGACATATGCATGTCAGTGATTGTGGGATGTTAGATGAACTTGACAATGAAATTCAAATTGATTTCAAACTGTAATTAAAAATCATTCTTCCAAGATGATAAATGTGAAGAGGAAAAACTTAATTTTTGTTGACTCTCTTCAGAAACCCTTATATTTCTTGTTTATTATCAATTTAGAACTTTTACTGTCAATCTATTTTTCAAAAAACTTAATGCTATTTTTAACCTCAACATTTAGCTGTCTGGAAACAAAAGCATCTTACTTAATGTATTAGGTTTATTCTTATGTATTTTAGGTACAAAATAGATGTTAATTTTAAAAGTTTAGATTAAAAACATTATTAAGTTTAAAATAACTTGCTGACCACAGGAGAGCCTCAATATCTAAGAATAACTAATAACCTGTAAAAATCATTGAACAAAATTCCAGTTCTTATGAAGAACACTATTTCAAACTAAATATTTTAATACTATCCCTTCAAATTACATTAAAAATTAGTATGGATGTTTATCTGGAAAATGAAACTAAATATTACAAACAATTTTTATCTCATATATAAAAATTAAGCTATGATAAGAGCTAAGTGAGGCTTCGTAGAACAAATAAAGGACCATATGGTGATTTGCTTGTAATTTAATTTTCAGCAAAATTCTACAAATTCAGAATGATATAGAGGAATTTTAAAAATGTATGTATTTGAGGATTCAATTTTCTCAAGGATCTTTTATCATGTTAAGACTTCAGTCATTCTGCTTTAAGAGGTTACCAGGTTACCATTGTTAGAGATTTTCTCTTCCTCATTCCTATTCTGCCCTGACTTTGTCTATCACGACTCTGCATGTAATCCAACATCACATTTACGACTTCAAACCTGCCACCTCCATCTTGTGCAAGATGTATAATTACAGCTTGAAATATATTTGAATTGCACTGTCAGATGTCTCTGACATCCCACAATCAATGGTTGAGTTACAAAAAAGTTACTTCAATGAGTCATGATAGAGGCTCATGTTAAGCTGGGAGAATTTTATAGTTGACCTAATATTATACACGGGTACTCCATTCATGAATATTTTCTCATTGTTTTGATTTTGCATTTCTATACCCATCTTTTACTAGATTAAATAATGAATTTTTAGATAAGGGAACTTTATTTATTCAGCAAAAGGTAAATAATAATGACCTTCTACCTAATTAAATTAAAATCAAAGTGCAGTTCTTTAAAAGGAAACACATTACTTTAGGATCTCAATGGGTATGTCAGTCAAATATTAAGTTTGTTGTGTGCAGTTCAGCCAGATGCCTCAAATGTTATACACTGCTCATTGTGATAATCTAGTGCATTGCAGTAACAAAGTATGACACTCCAGTAGATGTCTGTACCTTGGTAATTTGTCTATTGTGCCACACCTGTTTAGGTTAATTAGACCATGTACAATCATGAGTAATAGTATGTATGATTTCTAAAGTAATAATAGAAATAATTTATTTTAAAGAAAGACTAATTTTTTAAATAAAAAAATGCTACACATTTGATATTTATTGGCTATATTAATTCCAGTTTTAGAAAGAATTATGATAAAGGTATTATAATTTTAAGACAGATAATAGGAACTTATAAAACTCTTTTGATGTTGGCTGTTCCAGATTTTATTAAATTGTTGGGAATTTATCATATTATGTTTGTGGTCATTAAAGAAGTCAACATGGAATGCATTGTTGCTGGCTCCTTCGACCAGAAACTAATACATTGTAATAAATAGACTTTGAATAAAAGGTTTTAAATTATCATTGTTTAAAATCATTCATTATTGCCCCTAGATTTCACAGGGTTGTTTTTTTTTTCCTCATTATTTACCAGTTATAAAAATGGGTTATTTTGTGTAAAGAAAGTGATGATTCTTTAGAACCTAACAGAAATGTGATTTCCTAGCATATTAACAGGGCTCATAGAACCCAAGAAAATATTTATATTTTCCAATCTAATTGGGGGAGTTTTGTATAGTTAACATAAAGGTTATGTAGATCAGAAACATAACTACCAGAGTACAAGTGATTTAATGCTAATAAACCTGAATGACTAAGAACTACTTTGTGCCTATTTAACTATATATTGCACACATCCTTTCAAAAATTCATACAATAATTGTGGGAAGATGGAGGAGTAGGGAGATCCATGACTCAGTCCTTCCACCCAACCCACTATTAAACAGGCAGGAGCTGTGTGAAATAACTATTTTTAAACTCTGGAGGCCAGAAGAACACTGTACATCACCCAGGGAAGAACAGGAGAGTCTGATAAATTATGACAAAGAACAGTAAATTACTCTCTCTGCACTGTAGCTATTGTAACCCATCCCCCTCTTGTGGCAGGTCATGACAGGGTCCAGCCCCTGGCAAGCTTGCTGATAACAGACAGGAACATAAAAATCCTCTTCCCCAAGACCAAGTTGGGTGTGGCAGACCATTAATAGGTCACAGGTTTTGATTAGCAATTTTGGATAGGTGGGGGCCTGGCTCTGAAGATGGCCACTGTTTCACTTGGACAAAGGCAGTGACTTGAGGAGACCTAAAGAGGCTTTACTTCCTTAGAGATGTGGGGGATAGTTATTTGAAAGGCTGCATTTTCTGAGCAGTCCAAGAAAGCTCAGCTTTGGGGAGCCATGGAAGTCGTCTTAGAGCCCTTCCTTGTCCCCTCCCCAGGGCACTTTGGAACTGGCCTGTGGCTCTTTGTGGGTCCCTGGCCCTGTTTTGGATAGAAAAGACTGTTTGGAAAAGTCCTCTCTGGTGTGCCCTTCCTTGCAGAATTTGTCCTTCAGGAAAAAAGCAGCCTGAGACAACAAAAGGAGTATAAGAAACTATAGAGGTGGACAATCTGAGGTAAAGATTTGTGGCTTTAAATTGGGAGAAGGAGGTCTGTCTCCAGGGAAACAGAGGGGACAACAAAACTCCTGTAAACAATGAACTCCAAAACAATTAACAAGCAAAAAGCCCAGGACAAGACACTGGCCAAGAAAAAATAGGGAAAACAATGCACACTGCATGTGCCTTGGGAAGACATTCCTAATAAGGAGGTTGAAGCTCAAGAAAATTTTTCTCTTATCACCATCTGGTGAATAAAATCAAGATGGACATCTCAGGGAATAAAACCCAGAGTTAACATTTTAAAATATTAAAATATATAGTGTGCAACAAAAGAGTACAAGACAAACAAAGAAACAGAAAATCATGGTCTATTCAAAGGATGGGAATAAAAACCCAGAAACACCAAGGAAGAAGACCAGAATGTGGGACATATAACAAAGCATTTTAAAAAATTATCTTTACAATGCTCAGGGAGATGAAGGAAAATACAGAGAAAAAGTTAAAGGACATCAGGAAAACAAATAAGAGATAAGGGAATCTTAGTAGAAGCAGAAGTTTTGAAAAATGAATCAAACAGAACTACTGGTGTTGAAGACCACAATAGCTAAAATGAAAATGTCTCAGAAGGGTTTCAAGAGATGATTTTAACAGGCAGAATAAAAGATCAATGAACTTGAAGACAAGGCACTTGAAATGAGTTAGGCTGCAGCACGGAAAGAAAAAAGAATTATAAAACCACCAAAAGCCCAAAGCATCTCAGGGACACTATCAACATACCAATATATGCATTATAGAAAATTCAGAAGGAGAAAAAGAGAGAAAGGGGCAGAAGGAATACTCAAAGAGATAACGACAGTGAATTCCCAAAACTTAGCAAAAGACAGAAATATGCACATCCGAGAAGGCCAGATAACACCAAAGAAGATAAACATGAAGAAATGTATACCCCATTGTATGCTGATCACACTATCAAATGCAAGTGACAAGGAGAGAGTTCTGAAAGCTACAAGAGAAAAGAAATGATTTATGTACAAGGGAGTCCCAACCAGTTTGAGTGGCAATTTTTCATCAGAGCCATGGAAGCAAGAAGGCAGTAGGTTGAAAAACTTAAAGTGCTTAAATAAAACAATTTCCAATGAAGAACTTTATATCCAGTGAGACTTTCTTAAATAAGGAAGAAATTAAGACATTCTCAGATAAACAAAAGCTGAGGGAGTTCATCACCACTAGACCTGCCCCAGAAGCAACGCTAAAGGGAGTGCTTCAGACTGAAAGGAAAGGACACTAAACAGTGGTTCAAAGCACCATGAAGAAATAAATATCTGCAGTAAAGGTAACCATTTGGGTAATTTTAAATGGTTTGATATGAAATGATATTTCTTACTTCTTACATGTGTTAAAATGCTAATGCATAAATCATAATGATGACTGTATGATTTTGGACATAAAATATACAATGAAATAAGTGGTATCATGTGCAAAAAAGTGGTTGGATGGAGGGGTATAGGAAAAGTATATGTGTATGCTATGAGGTACAGTTGGTGTCATACCAAATAATATTCTTATAAATTTAGGTCATTAAATTTTAACCACATATGACCACAAGGAAAAGAGATGGAAAATATATCCAGTTAGAAAAGAGATGGCAAGCAATATGGTACAAAACAAAAAAATAAATAAATATAAGTAGGTATTAGTAGAAGAATTGAGGGTCAAAAATGTTATAAGACAAAGGCTAAAGAGCAAAATAGCAGAAAAAAGCCTTGCATTTTCAGTAGTGATTTTAAAAGGCTTAAAATTTCTGGCAAAGGCAGAGATTAGCAGATTGAACAAAAAAGCATGACCCAACTCACCCTAAATTCAAAGATATAGGTAGGTTGAAGATACCACCTGTGACAGTTTGAGATTATTTTATGAATCCCCAAAAAAGAAAAGATTATTTTTATAATCTAATCTATTCCTCTGTGTGTTACCCTTTGATTACATTGGATTCAGTTGAGGGGCCCTTGGTTAGATTTCCTGTTAAGATTGCTTTGAGGGTTTTCTTTGATTTGACCATGTCAGTAGGATGTGCCTCTTGGTGGATTTGATATGAAATGGAAACTCACTCAAGATAGACACATGGGAAGGGAGAGAGTTCTGTTGTTTTTGATCATGGGGCCCCAGGAAGAGATGAGCCATTCACCTGATAGTTTGTAGCTGACCTTGGGCAGAGAATATATAGAAGATGGGGAAAGAAACGAATCCTATACCAGGAGAGAGAGGAAGCCCTGAGAGACAAGCCCTGTGCCAGCCTGCAGCTGAGAGAGAGGAAACCCAGAGGGGAAGCCTGAACCCTCGCAGGGATCAGCAACCATCCTGCTTCAACACATGGCAACTGACATTGGTGAGAAAGCAGCCTTGAGTTTTCTTGTCTTTGCTAAATTCATAAATTACCTCCATCTTGTTAAATCCAAAGGTCAATTGTCAGTCAAAAGGGAAAAGCCCCTTTTCATTTTTGAATCATAACTTTTTAGGTTTATTTTAAATTATGTTTTATATGTTACAGCTTCTCATAATTCCCATCATTACCATCTCAGTTTAAGCCATCATTATAATTCTCTGCAACAGCTCAAACTGCCTCCACTTCTGCCTTCTACTGTCCATTCTCCACAAAGAAGCCAAGGTAGTCTGCTTAAAAGATGCACTGGATTACTCCCCTTTTCTGCACAAAACCCTCCAATGAGATCCTATTAAATTTACCATGACAGCCAAGCTCTTTGCCATGGTACACCATGCCCTGTGCAGTCTGAGCCCTGCTTACATTTCCAATAGTATCTGTCAGCATTCTTCACCTCACTCCACACTGTGTATTCTGCCCACCTTGTATTTTCATTTAGTGCTCTATTCAACTGTCACCTGCTAAGGTGGTTCTTTCCTGTCTACCTTGCTTGAAATAACAAACCCAGATCCCTTTCCCTGTACTTTTCTTTGTTTTATGAACACGCCATATAAAACAAACCATAGTTTAGGCATTGCTTTGGTTGTTTGACTAAGTCCTCTATTAGTGGGAATCTCAATGAGGATGGGAACTTTTCTCACAATGAGTGCTTGGGATAGTAGCTGACACATAATAAGCACTCAATATGTGTTGAAGGGATGCATGAAACAAATTAGTCAAAATTAATTGCAGAATTGGGGAAAATTTGTTATTACAATTTCAAATGTGTGGGCAAATTTCTTTTCCATTAATTAACTAATTAATTCTGTATTTTTTGCCTTTCCCCTCATTATTAGGCTAGATAATAATCTATTTCATTGTGCTTTTTAAGAGAACTAGTTCTCATATTTATTCTGCATTTTTAATTTTCTAGTTATTAGGGTTTGTTTTTATGATTATTAACGTCTTATTTATAAATTCCTTAGAAACAACTTCTTTGCAAAAATAAAATATGTAAAAAAGTGCCTTAAGGGAATGACTAAAGAAATCATGATATTTAAATATTGTGGAATGGTTTGTAGAAGTTATAAATTGATTTTTGAAAATTGATTAATGTTATTGACAACTTATACAGTAAATGGGTAACCCACACTCTATGATAAATTTTGGGATGTGGTGGGAGGTGTGGGAGGTGGGCAACATGGGAATCCCAGTGGGTTCCGTGTAATATTTTGGGTAATCTAAGCACCTCTTGGAATATATGTATATATATATATATAACATTTTGTAAGCAAATACACATATATGCATATATATTTATATATCATTTTGCAAATGTTTCTATGTATTGTGAGAATTTTGATTTTTACCCATAATAAAAAATAAAAAAAAAAAGTGAAAAAAAAAAAAAAAAGAAATATGAAAAAATCTTGAAAAGTGAAATGGTCACTGTTTACGTCTGTGTTGTGTGATTTCCAGAGATCTTCACTTTTTTCTTTATAATTTTCATATTGCCAAACTTTTCAGTAATTAATATGCATTACTTATAATCAGGAGGAATAAGCATATAGCACTCACTGTTTTTTTAATAACTATAAAAATAAAAACATTAAACAACATCACTTTCACTGAGTTTCATTTCCTGAAAATATTATATTTTCCTGGGCCCATGTAATAAAAAATACAATAAAGTAGAAACAGCTAAATTTCACTTCGCTTCGAGGACAAATATGTCTGTTAAAGGAAAATTGTTGTTTTCTACTGAAATCAAAAGTTTAAGGACTTAAAGTTTTTAGATAATTTCAGGATGAAAGCTGGTCATTTGTTTCAGTCCCTTTACTTTGGTAAACATGATCACAGTCACAAAGGTTCTGGTGATTACTGTTCTTTTTCTGCCTTTTATTTTTATTTGTGATTGTGTTTTAAAATTTACATATCACTTTCACATACTTTTTTTTTTAATAACCTGTGAGAAAGGTACTTTATCCCCCTTCCATCACCATCACCCATATTTGTCTGATGAGACTAAGAAATACACTTCTCATGCCTGGATCATTAGTTCCAGTTGCCTCTGAATATAATCCAAACATTTTGACATGGACTATACATCTCCACTTTCCCCAGACCTGGCCTCCATCTCCCTCTCTAGATATTTCCAGTACTGGTGCATAATTATTCAAGTAGCATTGATTGGGGAGTGTATGTAGCTCAAGTGGTTGAGTGCCTCCTCCCATATACGAGGTCTTGGGTTCAATCCCCAGGACCTCCTAAAAAAACAAGAACAAGAACAAAAACATTGATTAAATTAATAAATTAGATAAAGTACTTTGTTGTCACATTTTGTTCTTCAGTAAACTAATGTATAGAGAGGTTTTGTTAAAAATCAAAGATGAGATAGAGCTCACACAAATATTTTATTCCAAACTCAATTCTATTCACCTCAATTCCCTGTTAATTCTCAGAATGGGAGGGGTTGGGGAGGTGAAAGAGAAAATGACCAATGAAATACCGGGCAAACAAAGAAAAGGTTATATAATCAGTCTTTTTGAAATAATCCAAATGGTAATGTCCTCGCTTGATTTTAGCTTGAAAATCCAGCATGACTTTTACAAACCAATTTCCTACACTGCACTGGCAATCAAAATCTTAGCCATTGCATGCCGTGAATCCAGATGGGCACATCTAAACTAAAAGGACTTGCATTTTAATGCCATTCCACCCCATACAAGCCTCTCTTTAGAATCAGAGTAAACCGGTATTTCACTGAACAGAAAGCCTGCATGGAAGTGGCACGTTGGAATATTTTTTAAAGTAGAGTTTGCATTGCTTAAATTGCCCTCTGTTGTATAATGGAAACTATATAAAGTTACATCCATTCTATATAGATAATATTCAGGTTTATTACTGTTTTAAGAAAAAAAGAGTCTGCAATTTTATGCCAGTGGTCACATCTGTAAACAATCACCAAGCAAATCTATTTCACTGTACATCGCCTTTGAAAGTGTGGGGATTGCTAGTTTACTGACTCATAGAACCATCTTGCTAGAATTACAGTTTATCCACAAAGCCTTACTTACCACTGACAGGCTGAACAGCACTGTAGAGACTAAAGAACACAATTATCTATCTACGCCATAACCATTTGTGTATTCTGGGAGTAACTACCACTATTACTCCCTAACCACAAGCACTATCTTTGAAGTACGTAATGACAAATGGACATATGATGAGATTGTGAAGAGGACACCAAACAAATTCCAGTTTACTCTATTTTTTCCACATGCATAAATGCGCTCGTTTTAGTGAAGCTTTTAGGGTTATTATAAAAACATCAATTGACTTTTAAGCAGGATGAATCAAGCAGACTAGAATTAACAGAAATAAAGTAGATTAAATTAAAAAATAAAATGAATCATGCCTATAAGAGTATAACACTTTTCTAGAATTAATACGATATTACAGAATGAACAAAAGCCAAAAAAATAAAAACTCAGAATGGAGCAATCAGATTCATAAAAATCACAGTGGACGAAACATACCCATAAGTATAACATCTTATTATATCAATGTAGCCAAGCAGTCCCCTGTCTGAATTGTACAAAAAATAGAATTCAAGGTATGTACTCTTATTTTTATAGTTTCCCCCTGAAATTTTATTCAAAATGACATTTTATGATGATTCCACTCCCTGAGATATTTTTTGCTGTTTAAAATATAACGTGATAAAATTTAGTTTTATAAACTACTGGGCAACTTTTTATTTCTTTTTATTATTTTGTTATAAAATATGTAGCCACTTATATTATCTTATAAAGCAATTAAGTGGTTAATGTTGCTACTATAATGCTTTGTTATCACTAAAGTTATTTTTTCCAATAGAATGTGGAATCTATTTTACCTTAACTAGCTCGACTTGAACAATTTTGAGAGCCATTAGTGTAGATCACATAGTTCATGCATTCAACTACCACTTGTCCAAAGCCATCCAATCCTTTGTCATATTTTTCTGCATTATTTGTCCAGAAAACTTGCAACCCGAATTCAATTATAGCTGCTATCTGTATACTTGTGACTACTTCCCAAGCCCAAGAATCATAAATTCACCTATCCACAGGTTTTTGTGTAATTGTTTTTCTCTTCAAATCAATATGTTGCAAGCAAAATTCATGATATTCCTCAAAATTATTTTTCTTTTTATATTTCCTACAGTAGTCACCAAATAGAGAAGTCTGGGGATTATACTGTAGTATTTCTTTCCCTTTATGTCTCTTTTCCAACTGGTGGATAGATAGATGGATGGATGGATAGATAGATAGATGGATGATAGAAAGAAAACTATATATTTATATATATATATATATATAATTCTGTTGACTATCTCCCTTCTTGTCCAATAAGCAACTGCTTCATAGAAGTTCATGTCATCATCATCTGCGACTTATATTAACATTTAATAATAACATTATAATGCCTCTGCTGATGCTGAACTTGCTCTGTCTCCTCTTTGTGAGTAAATGCTCCATCCAGAGCCTGTGACTCCTGACAGCCAGGGGGGAGACTGGAACCCAGGACTGCCGTTTCTGGTGCCAGGCACTGTCATGCTCGTTGCTGCCCTTCACCTGGTGGTAACACTTGTCTCTTTCCTTCCAGCAGTTAGCATGTGTGGGCTGGTTTACAAAACATGGATTAAGAAGCCAGAACCTAGAAATGGGGCACAAAACTTTTAAAAACAGGAAGAGAGATGTACTGATATTCCTATGTCAGTCTGTTTTCCGGAAATTCACCTTGTGGAATGGAATAATTAGGCCAGAAACTGTGGTAAACTTTACAGACTACAGATAGTTCTAGCTGTTGAGCTATTATTACAGATATTAGAATGCTTTATTCTGTGAATACAGGTATGTTCTTTTTAATTCTGTCATTAACTAATAAAAATCATTTTGACAAAAAAAGCCAAAGCACTATAAGTTTGTTCCAAGGAGTAGCAAAAAAAAAAAAAAAAAAAATCACATTCTTGACGAGCATGTTCCTTAAAAGAAATTATTTTTAAGGCTATAAATCTGAAGAGTCATTGAATTAATTTTATAATAACCAAAATTTTAGCAGTGCTCTTCTACCATCCACTTCTCAGAATAAGCTGGTGGAGTCCCTCTCTTTTTTCTCAATAGTATAAACACCTTTATTGCGTCAGATTTTCTGAGGCACCAATGCAGCATGGGCAATTGTGACTTTAAACGTTGCCAGCTAAGTTTTCCTTTAGCAGCAAAGTTCTTCCCTTTGCTATCTATTTATCTGCATTCTATTTATTTTTAAAAATAATTTTCAAGTTGCTTTCATGTTCACAAATCTTGCCCTGATCACTTTTCCCGTAGTAATCACTCCATACCGTGAACCTACGTTTCATATACCTCATAACGTATGGACCTACCCTGGATACACCAATACCCTATCACTTTGCACTATGATACATATATATTATATATGTGCATATATTTTCCCAACTGGATTATATATTTTCGGTTAGGCTGGAATAAAAATATTTGTATCTCATTTTATCATATATTTTAACAGCTATGTTAAGATATAATTTACTTAAAGTAGAAATTGTCAATTATAAGTGTACAATTCAATGGATATTAATCAATGTGTGCAGTTCTGATACCACTACCACGATCATAATATAAAACATTTTCAATCAAACCCTCGTCCCATCCTGGCCCCTGGCAATCACTAGTCTTTTTGTCACTACAGTATTGCCTTTTTTTCTAGAATTTCTTACAAAAGGTAAGCTATAGAGTATTTAGTCTTTTGCTTGTCATAATGCTTTCTAGATTCATCCATATCCTTGCAAACATCAGTGTTTGGTCTTTTTATCATTCATCCATATACAAAATATGAGCCATCACTTGCAGGACACCTGTAAGAAATTGACTCAAAAAAAAAAATCACATTCTTGACGAGCATGTTCCTTAAAAGAAATTAGATATAGATATAGTGAAATTGTAAAGCCATACAACTTTTAGAAAAAAACATAGAAAAACATTTGTAACCTGGGAATAGATGAAGTGCTCTTGGTCATGACCCTAAAAGAAATATACTAAAAGGAAAAAAAAAAAAAGATTAATTGTACTTCAGAATTGCTCTATGAAAGACACTGCAATAAGAATGAGAAAACAAGTTACAGGCCAGGTGATATTTGCAAAATACATATCCTGCAAAGAGCTTGCATTCAGAATATGTTAAAAGGTCAACTACAAGAAAATAAAAAGAAAATTAAAAATGAACAAACAAGTTGAACAGACACTTCACAAAGAAAGATGACAAATACATCAGCTATTAGGGAAATGAATATTCAAGCTACAACAAGCTACCAATACACACTTACTGGAGGTTAAAATAAAAATATTCAATAACAACAAATGCTGGTGAAGATAGAAAGCAACTGGAACTTGCATACATGGCTGGACAGAATGCAGATTTGTTCTGGCATCAGACTACTCCTTGGTGGCTTTCTCTCTCTCTGTCTGAATTTCTTCTGTTTATAAAAGACTCTAGTAATCTGCATTAAGGCCTACCCTTATTCAACTTGGCCCACACCTTAAATAAAATAACATCTTTAAGGAATCCTATTTACAATAGGTTCACAACAGAAATGAAGATTAAGTTTAACATGTCTAAATGAGGGTACCTAATTTAGTTTATCACAGGCAATTTCTCATAAAATTAAAAATGCACTTGCCATATGACTCAGCAGTCCTATTCATATATATTTACCCTAGAGAAATAAAAACTTATGTTTACAAAAATACACACAAAAAACCTATAAGAAAGTGTTTTTCACAGTTTTATTCATAATTGCTCGAAACTGGAAACAACCCAAATATTCTTCAACAGATGAATGGGTGTACATAAACCCTGGTATATCCACACAATAAAATACCTCTCAGAAATAAAAAAGGGGAATGAACTATTGATACACTCAAATTTGAATGAATTCTGAGGGCATATGTTGGGTGAAAGAAGCTAGTCTCAAAATTTTACGTACTGTGTGATTCCATTTATATGGCATTCCTGAAAAGACAATACTATAGACGTAGAGAAAGATGAGTGCATGTCGAGAGTAGGGGTAAGGGAGAAGTGGGGTTCTAGAGATGCAACAAGAGGAGCTATTTTTTGGGAGAAAGGAACTGGTCCCGATTGAGGTTGGAATGAAACAAACCATTACATCTTTTAAAATTTGTAGAACTATACACTATACACAAAAAGAAGAAGAAAGAAATTGTACTGAATGATAGTATAAAAAATAAAAATTTTCAAAGTGCATGTGAAATTGAAGGTCAGTTTTCAAACATTCGTGTTGTTAAATTTTGACATTAGTAACAATCTACCATTTATGTGTTTAACAATGGCACCTCTGCGTACCAGATACATGTAAATTTGTCAGGATTATTTGTCAAGGTCATACAGAAATCTAGTACAAAAATATGAAAGTAGCATACTTCTTTGACTTTTTAACTCCAGATTTTTAACAGATATATTTACTACTGTGTAGAGCAGCCTTTGTATAAGAAGGCAAACACCTCAATCCTTATAAGGCTTACAGTTAGTACAAAGCCCAATAGTCACTTTGTAAAACGATCTTTGATCTTTTCTATGCATGTTTGCATTCTAGACTTCCACAGTTTGTTGATTTGTAAGACTTTCCCTAGGGGTATAAATAAAAGAACATCAGCTTATAGCTTCTAGTTTGTGAATCTAGGTGTAGATTTAGCAGTAAGGTTACCATTTGCTTCCCACCTTGTATTTAGGGAACGGTATAACTTACTGTTCCCTTAAGAAAGTTAAATACTAATAAATGTCTCCTTCACATACTCTAATTTCCAGAATTCAAAATCACTACAATGTTCTAAAATAGTTAATACATGAGTCTACCATGAAATACATCTCATTAAAATTGACCACAATTTCATTTTATGGCAGACAGAGTTTGTTTTTCATTCTGACAATTAATGAAATGGGAAGAAAAGAAACAAAGCAAAGAAAACTATATAAAAACTATTTTTAGATTTTCTTGTATGATTAGATATTTTATTTACAATAGACTTCAAAGAAATACAATGGATAATTGGAAGTGATTTGCAGCAGGATTCACAGAGGTGAAAAAATAAATCAAGATCAAAAGCTTTAAAAACAAGCCTGAATGTCAGCTACCACTTCTTCCTATACTGCCCCAAATAATTCCAAAGTAATTATACAATCAATTATAGATAACTTCAGTATTCAGTACAATTTCTTAGACAGAAGGAACATATTTTAAACGTTTGGAGTATTTGAGGTTTTTAAACGAACTTTAAAAATTATAATATTTGTAGGTTTACAGAAAAATCGTGTGGAAACTAGTGTTCCCACAACCCCCCAATGTTGACACTTTGCATTAGTGTGGTACCTTTGCTACAATTGCTGTGAGAATACTAAAATTGTACTATTAACTATAGATGATAGTTTACTTTAGGTGTATTTTTTCCCATATACTACCCTATTATTGACACCATGCCTTAGTGTGGTACGTTTGTTATTATTTATGAAAGGACATTTTTATACTTGTACTATTAACTATTCCTAATTTACAACAGGGTTCACTGAGTTGTACAGTACTATGTTTTACCTTTAAATTTTAATTCTAGCAACATATATATGACCTAAAATTTCCCCTTTTAACGACATTCACATATATAATTCAGTATTGTTAATTATACTTACAATATTCTGCTACCATCACCACCATCCATGTCCAGAACTTGACAATCAACCTAAATAGAAATTCTGTACAGATTAAGCATTGACTCCCCGTTCTCTACCCTAACCCAGCCCCTGGTAACTGGTATTCTAGATTCTAACTCTAAGAGTCTGTTTATTCTAAATACTTCTTATCCATGAGATCATACAATATTGTCCTAGAAAGAATTGTTAAAGCAGTGACTTCTAAGGAGGAAATGAGGAAACTTTACGTAATACATTTCATTGCCATTGATTTTATTCTAGCTAGCTGATATCCCATGCTTTTGCTACTTTCACTGTAAGATGGTCTTATACCTCTAATAGTGATCATAATTTACAACCTCTCTTCACTTATAATATAAAAATCTTATGAGGGAAAGAAGGGTAGTTATTATGTATATATATACACATATTTAGAGTATTTGAATTTAATTTACCCTTCTGTTTTGCAAATATTTATTTACTAGCATGTTGTAGGGTTTAAGAAAATGGACTTTGCATTCAAATTGTTTGGGGTTCTATTCCTGGCGCTACCATTTATTACCATAATAACCTTGTTCATGTGACTTAATATCCCTGTGCCTCAATCTCCTCACCTGAGAAATAAGGATAAAACAGTGCTTACCTTATGGGATTATTATGATGAGAAAAGAGATAATATGCATATGTTCTCAATGCTTGGTACACAATAAATATACTGATAGCTTGTGAGATCCTATGAAATATATTTAGATATACATGTATCTAAGTAAGATTAAACTTAATGAATGCAGGAACTATGGTGAAAAAAATCATCTTTTTAAAGCTTTCATTTATTTCAAGTATTAAGTGAATGATCAAAAATCTAGTTCATTCCTTTTCTGGTTAGGTTGTAAAAGTTGCAATAGAAACATTGCTTCCATCCAAACAGTGAGAACTAACTAGATAAGCAACAGAATTTTGCTTTTCTAACAAATCTGTCAGAGAGCTGACATCAGAAAGAAATCTAAATGAACTGAATTCCAGAAGTTAACAAACCTTTACTAAAAGAGAAGAGATCCACAGCTGTTATTATCTTGGACAGAGTAACAGGGGAAGGAAAAATCTATTACAGGCAGAGGTATGGAGAACCAGCCAACACTTAACAAACTTCTAGCTGCCATATTTGACGTAGCAGGACTGATTAGACTCCCCAAATCGCCAGCCATAGACATACCTGCATTGACCCTTTTATGCTCTACTATGGGCCTTCTGGTCAGTGTGTGGGTTAGTGCTGGGACACAGCAAGAGAACCAAGGGAAATCCTCTGAGGCTCTTCCCTGAGTACACAGCAAACTTCGGAAAGCTTGAGGAGGACAAGAGAGCTGAGACAGATCTCTCCTAGGTACAAGGGTTTCATCTGGTGCAAGGGCTGGCAGCTGGGGAACAGCACAAATGTCCATAAATCAGGGCACAGGACAGTAGACCAGAGAAATCTGAACAACCTAAAAAACTGTCAGATGTGTAATAAAGAGTAGGGAGAGGGAGAGAATGAGTAGGTATGTGAAAGAGAGACAGAAAGAGAGAGAAAGAGATCCCAGAATGACGAATCTCATGGCTTGGCTTCAGCGTGGAAGAGAACACTGCAGTCTCACCAGTGATCAGAGCCAAAGTCTCACGAAAGGGTCAGTCTTGACCCTGCCTTCAAAATATTGTAAATAATTGGCGAATAGAGTCTGATTAAATTTTCAACAATTCTATGACCCAGTGAAATTGCAGGTGAAATTGACTCAGCCCCTGATCCTAAGAATATAATAAGAAAATGACTGTGCACTTTTCTGGGTTGGAATATTATTTACTTCAGTCACTAATATTCTTTTACCCTTAGGGTCCAGTATGAAACCAAAAATTATAAGACACATGAAGAAGCAAGAAATGCAATCTTCTTTCAAGAAAGTAAGCAAGCCCAGAGATTACCCAGATATTGGTGTTATCAGACAAGGGCTTTAAAATAACTATGGTAATTGTTAAATGAAATAGGAACAAAGTATATAAGCAGATGGGGAATTTTTGCACATATAAAGATACAATAAATATAACCAAATGGAAATATTAGAAATGAAACATGACATAGCAGAAATGAAAATTCAATGGGTGGGCTTAATAGCAGAGAATGAACAATGAGATCAATAATATTGAAAATAGATTAATACAAATTAATCCAATTTGAATTGCAAAAAAGGAAAGACTGAAAGTAGAATATAGCATCCAAGATTTTCAGGACAATATCAAGTGATATTATATACGTATTGTAATCACAAAAGGAGAGACAAGAAAGAAGAACTAATGCCGGAAATTTTTCCAAAATGGAAGGAGGATATCAAACTATAGACTGTAGAAGTCAGCAAACCCCAGTAAGAATAAATTAAAAACAGTAGCTGCCACAAAACACTGAGTCACGTGAGAGTCCAACAGTGAAAAGTCAATCTAATATAATGCTAATGGATTTCTTTGGTTATTATTTGATTATTTTATGCTTTGCTATCAAACTTTCAGTGTTGTTAGGTTTCATTCTTGTGTCTTAACAAAGAGCAAATACCCAGAAGCCAAAGGTGGGAGGTTAGAGCCTGTGAGCCGAACGCATCTTGTCATTTGTTTCTTACAGCCTGTGAGCCTAGAATCCTTTTTACAGTTTTAACTGGTGGAACATATCAAAACAAGCATAATATTTTATGGCACATGAAAATGATATGCAACTCAAATTTTAGTGCCCCTCTTACAGTTTTATTGGAAGGACAGCCGCGCTCAGTCGTTTGCATGTGGCCATGGCTATTTTGGTCTACAACAGCAGAGCTGAGTGCATGTGACAGAGGATGTGCATATGTGGGGTACTCATTGCTTTGCTCTGCTGTTCGGCACCTCCCCAACGGAAGAAATAGAGTTATCACGTGCTAGCATTTCAAGCACCATGTGTTGCCATAACAAAACATTTTATTTTTTATTACCATTGTATATTCATAAAGTCAAAACAAACAAAAGAATACAGTGGACTTCAAATGATGCATTTTTAAGGCAGAACAGAACCTGCAATATCCTGTAATTGAATTAGGTGGAAAATCTTTGCGTTCACTATGCAACGACACTACACCTATGCTGAAAGAATACAAGCTGACGTTAACAGCATAAGCATTCTTCACAATATTACCAAGTCATAGGAAAGCCAAGTTTGTAAAAATTTGAAAATTTAAAACAATATATCTTCATAGAATTTATTCACAAAAAATGAGGTTACAACCAAAATAAACTGCCAGCTGGTCGATTTGTTAAACAAGTAAGGAAAGCCTTTTACCAATGGTGATTTAATTAAATTGTATTTGATTGCATTAGACGAGGAAAAGTGTTCAGAGAAAACAAACTTGCCTAAGACCTCTGGCCTTTCTGCAAGAACAATTATATGAAGAGTCAAGGACATTAGAAACAACATCAATAATCAATGTGAGTTGTTTCTCACAAGGCAAATGACTATGAGTGGTTTTCCCTTGCTCTTGATGAGTTTATAGATGTTATTGACATTCCTCATTTGTTGTTATTTATTACATGACTCAATACTGAGTTTAAAGTGATTGAAGAGTTAACCTCTAAGAATCGTCTGCATGGGAAAATGAGAGGTGAGGGTGCTTAAGGAAGTTGAGAAGTCTCTAATCCATTACAACTTGAAATGGCATCTGCTGTTAGAACTGACGGTGGTAAAAGTATGTGTGGAGAAAGAAAAGGCTTCCTTGGAGAAATCTGTAAACCTGGTGAAAACGTAAGTGTGCTTATAGCCTATGGTTATCCATTTTATTGTTCATCAGCGGATAATCTGAGGATAATATTTGAATCTATTTGAGTGTCATTTAATCCGTTGTCTCAGCAATCACCTTCTTTCCCTCTCCGGGACTTAGCCATCCTCAGTTCTGCGAAATTTTGTCTGAAATAGAAGTCGCGTGTCCTGACTCTCAGTACACACAGCAGTTCAGTAGCTTAGCAGTGGTAGTTTCATTGTGACATTTTGTGCTCATGGCCGATGTTTAACTTTTTCTGGGTTAGAAGAATTGCCCTCAACCACCATTATAGACCACTAAATAGCTCTGGAATTTAGCTTTTGCTGCAGACTTCATGTTTCTTGATAAATTCAGCCTAAAAATACAAGGCAAAACAGTGCTTAAATATGAGACTTACATTGTGGTAATGGCATTTTGATGACAACTAATGTTGTTGTAGTCTTAAGTAATGTCAAACTGTTTCATGTTCTTCCTGTTCTGTCAAAAGGTGAGAAAAGCAGGATCCAAATTTCCGCACTTATTTGCAGCAAACATATTTTCCAAACTCAAACTAAACTTTCAGCAACATATTTCATACTTTGATGTAAGTGTGAAGGAAGTTTTCACATTACAGAATCCATTTAATTATGTAATTGAGGAGTTTTCATCTAATCTTCACTTGGAAGTGATCCTCTGCAATGTAATAATCTGCTTAGAGGCAAATATTAAGAGAATAATTTAATAGAATTCTATAAATGCCTTCCAAGAGATGAATATGCTCAACTGAAAGACATTGCTTGTGGACTGATGTAAGCATTTGGCAGTGTGGAAGTATTTGGCAGTGTAAATAGATGTTTTCAATGATGATATATGTAAACTCACATTATACATCAGCATTAATAGAAGAACATTTGCAAATGAATTTTGAGGAAATAAAATACAATTGTTGAACCTCAACTAAGTGAAATGGTGTCCAGCACCCCTAAATTCCATTCTCATTAGTAGACCTGAATTACAAAGATGGTACACAATTATATTTTTATTTCATCAATAAAAATTTGTGGAAGATTGCTTTCTCTCTAGCTATAAAAATACTTACATAATACATTCAGTTTTGGCTCTTGACCTGCAAAGTAAAAAATAATTACTGTCTGGTCCTTTATATAACAAGTTTGTTGACCCCTCTCCTCAAAGGCAGGGTGCTAACAGTTTTGAAAGCAATGTGACAGATGTGATCTATTTCAATAAGTGGAAGATTTTAGTTTTTTTAAACTTCCTAACAACCTCGAAGAATTACAAAGTTATGATTAAGTTTTCCTCAATATTTAATCAAAATGGAATTATAATAGAACTATTTCATAGGTAGGAATTCATTTCCTGTAGACGCCCCTGCTTCTAACTTTAGTAAAAAATTATATAGAAACAATTAGCCACAGATGCTAGAACTCAGCAGGTTATTTTTACTTCTGCTGAAATGAGGATATTCATAATGTGGGAGGGAAAGAACCTGGAAAACAGTACCCTTTGTTTTGTTGTCGTTGATGTCGCTGTTTGGGTGTTTCCTCAATTAGATATACTAAGTGAGCATTTAGTGATGGTTTTGTTTTTTTGGGTGCCATAATAATAGGAAGAGAGGTAGAGGGGCCACTACATAAAGACTTGAGTTTGCTCATGGAAAACAAATGGTAGTTTTTATTTTATAATAACGGAGTTAGCATTATTTTTCCTATGACTTATTATGAGTGACTTCTCTGAAGCTGAAGCGATCACATGAAGTTTCTTAGACTCTACACAAAGGCATGTCCTGGATCTAGAAGGGCACACCAAGAAAATACCACTCCGAGATATCGTCTGAGCTCGTCACTAACCTCCTTCCCTGCTATATTTCCTCCTTTAGAAAACCAGTAGTACGCCCAATATGACAGGACTGAGATCGAGTTCAGTGAGTGCACTTCGGAATAGGTTGATTTCCAGGATGCCACACTGTGGGATGATGAAAGTTCTCAGATAACCATGTTGCCATGACCACTTATGTATAAGTTATGAAACAAATCTGTAGTAGACAAAACCTCTGTGTACTGAGCTGCAGTAGAAATACAATGTGTACATTACTATAATGGACATATTATTTTAACCAAATTTTCAACTTCTGTTTTGCAAATGAAAGTTTATCCATACAAAATACAATGTCTAGTGTACTGTAAGTGATTTACTTATTTTTTTTATTCAAAGTTTTGTGCATTTGTTATTCTCCCATAATATTTCAAATACACATTAGCTTAGGTAACTAATCTTTTTTGATATGGCGAATAATAATTTATGGCATACAAATTCAGTACACAAATCGAGATATAGATAAAATAACAGAATATTTAAACTAGCTCCTTCTGTAGCTAAACACCATAGTAAAGACATTTTACAATTAAATTAGGTACCTCTATCATCGCCTGGGTGATCTCAGTAAGGAAACTTGATTTTAAATCAGATTATATTTAAATTAATGGCTAAAGGAAGCTTCAATCCTAAATATTTATATGCATGAGTGTATATTTAAATATTCCTCTAAAACATATTTAAGAAAGAATGAATGCCAAGAAATTAATATCCTTTATTTTAATTTTTTATTATTTGAGAAAGATCGGCATGTTTTTTTACCTTCAGAATTTCTTTGGTTTAATTAGGAGATGACCTAGCATCTCAAACTGATTTCTCCCATATTGTACTTGAAACAAAGTTTGACCAAATTCAATTCTATCCTGTGCATCCATTTCCATCTTACCTAGAAAGATTTCCATTTATTATCTTATCTGGACTTGGTAGTCTTTGAAGGGTAGACATCCTGCCGAGTCTCACTAAACAAGAAGCAAAGTTTTAATATGATCCAATCCTTACATTAACCTTCTGTAATATTAATCTTGTCCTTTATATGCTAGTCTTTAGAAAGGAGATATTATAAATGCCCAATTAATCTATTTTATTTGGTCTCATATTAAATTCCTTCTCTTCTCCATTATGCATGCTATCCTTTTCTCAGAACTTCCCAATCCTGATTACTGTGTTTTTATAATAGCTTTCTTTTATCTGCAATGGTACTCAAGTCTATTTTCTCTTTGTTCCAATCTGGAAGCCCTTTAAACATATTTTAGCTCTTGGTCTTTTTAAAGTACTATTAAAAGTTAACATATACAGAAGAGTCTCACTTCCCCAAATATGTCCTGTGTGGTTCCAGGGGTGAGGGGCTATATAGGAATTCCCTGTAATTTTGGTGTAATTTTTCTGTGAATGTAAATCTAAAACTTCTCTAAAAATAATTTTATTTAAAAGTTAACATATAATCCAATGTTCAGACTTTTGACATTAACAATCATTCATAGCATCAAAGGGGAACTAAATGTAAAATTTAAATGTATCTGAGTGGCAGGGAAAATAGTGATCATCAACCACTTGAATTTAGATACAAATATATAAAGCTGTTCTTGGGTTCTTTGATCAGAAACTAAATGCTTGACCTCAAAGGCCTCATGGTCTCTCTCTCTCTCTCTCTCTCTCTCTCTCTCTCTGTGTGTGTGTGTGTGTGTGACATAAATGGCTAGTTGTCTACTAAAGTTTTCAATCCCTGTCAAAAGTATTTTATTAGTCAGCCAAAGGGGTGCCGACGCAAAATACCAGAACTCTGTGGGCTTTTATAAAGGGTATTTATTTGCGGTAGAAGCTTACAGTCACAAAGCCCTATGGAGTTCAATTCAAGGTACCATAAGAGGTACTTTCTCACCCAAAGTCTTTTGCCATGTGTTGATGCAAGATGGCAGGCGATGTCTGCGAGGGTTCAGCCTTCCACCTTCCTCTTTTGGTTCTGTGGTCCCAGCTTCTTCCGATCTCAGCTGTAGGCTGGCATGTCTTGACCAAACTGCCACAAGTCTAGAGCATGCATCAGCAATCGTTTTAAAAAACAATTTAAATATTCCAGGTATTGTGCGCCATATTCTGCTGCACCTTCTTAACTTTGCCAGGTCAAAGTAGATGAAGTAAGTAATGCGTTTACAGTAGTAACAGTGAAAGCTAACGGCTTGAACGCCCCAATCAAAAGACATAGACTGATTGACTGGATAAAAAAATATAAACCATCTATATGTTGTTTGCAAGAGACCCACTTCAGATGTAAGGACACAACTAGGTTAAAAATGAAAGTCTGGAAAAAGGTATTCCATGCAAATAGGAACCAAAAAAAGCTAGAATACTGATACTAATATCGGACAAAATAAATACTAAATGCGAAACTGTTATGAGAGATGAGAAAGGTCATTATATATTAATAAACAGGGCAATTAAGGAAGAAGAAAAAACTATACGAAATATTTATACACCTAACCTCAGTGCCCCAAGAAACATGAGGCACACACTGGCAAAACTGAACAGAGAAATAGATAACTCTGCAATAATAGTTGGAGACTTCAATACACCACTCTCAGTATTGGATAGAACATCTGGACAGAGGATAAATAAACAAAGAACTTGAATAAAATGATAAATGAACTAGACCTAACTGACATCTATAGAGTATTGCAACCCAAAACAGCAGGATATACATTTTTTCAAGTGCTCATGGATCATTCTCCAATATAGACCATATGTTGGGTCACAAGACATGTCTCAATACATTTTAAAAGATTGAAATTATACAAAACACTTTCTCTGGTCATAATGGAATGAAGCTAGAAATCACCAATGTACATAAAAAGGGAAAATTCATAAATATATGGAGATTAAACAACACACTCTTAAATAATCAGTGAGTCAAAGAAGAAATTGTAAGCAAACTCAGCAAATATCTTGAGATGAATGACAATGTGAACACAACATATCAAAACCTATGGGACACTGCAAAGGCAGTGCTCAGAGGGAAATTTATTACTCTCAGTGCTTACATTATAAAAGAGGGGAGAGCTAAAATTGAAGACCTAACAGCATACCTGGAGGGGCTAGAAAAAGAGCAGCAAACTAATCCTAAACCAGGCTGAAGGAAAGAAATAGTAAAGATTAGAGCAGAAAAAAATGAAATAGAGAACAAAAATCAATAGAGAGAGTCTATAAAACCAAAAGTTGTTTCTTTGAGAAGCTCAGCAAAACTGACAAACCCTTAGCTAGACTGACAAAGGAAAAAGAGAGAAGACACAAATAAATAAAATCAGAAATGAGAGGGGAGACATTGCCACTGACCTTGCAGAAATAAGAGAGATCACATGAGGATACTATGAACAATTGTATGCCAAAAAACTAAAAAATATAGATGAGATTGACAAATTCCTAGAAACACACAAACCACCTACACTGACCCTAGAAGAAATAGACCGCAACAAACCAGTCACAAGTGAAGAGATTGAAACAGTCATCCAAGTCCTCCCAAAGATGAAAAGCCCAGGACCAGATGGCTTCACAGGTGAATTCTACCAGTCATTCAAAGGTGACCTAATATCGATTTTGCTCAAGCTCTTCCAAAAAATTGTTCAAAGAAGAAATACAAATGGTGAAAAAACCCATGAAACAAATGTTCAATATCACTAGTGATTAGGGAAATGCAAATCAAAACTACAATGAGATATCATTTCACACCTATTCAACTGGCCGTTATTAAAAATTCAGAAAACTGTGAATGTTGAAGAGGATGTGGAGAGATAGGAACCCTTATTCACTGTTGGTGGGAATTCAGAATAGTACAGCCACTGTGGAGGACTGTTTGGCAGTTCATAAGTAAGTTGAATATAGACTTGCCATGTGACCTGGCAATACCATTACTAGGTATATACCCAAAAGAACCGAGAGCAGAGACACGAACAGACATCTGCACACTGATGTTCATAGCATCATAATTCACGATTGCCAAAAGTTGGAAGCAACACAGGTATCCATCAACTGATGAATGGCTAAACAAATTGTGGCTTATACACAAGATGGAATATTATGCAGCTGTAAGAAGAAATGAAATCATGAAGCATATGACAACATGAATGAAACTGGAGGACATTACATTGAGTGAAGCAAGCCAGACATAAAAGGACAAACACTGTGTGATTATGGTATTGAGAACTAAATATATTGTGTTAATTCATGGAGTTAATAATTAGAACATGTCACCAGAAAATAGAATGAGGGTGGAGAATGGAAAGCTGAGAATGAAATCTGTGCAGAAGTGGTAAAAGGTTGTAAATCTTTGGAAATGAATAGAATGATGAAAGCATAGCATGGTGTTTGTAACGAGCAGAGCAGAGTTATTGTATGGGTATGACAGTGGTTGAATGGGAAAGTCTAAGGTCATGTACATTACTAGAAGGAAAGCTAAAAACTGTAACATTGGACTGTATAAGATAGTAAAACCTGATGAAAATACAAATATGGGTGGTATTGCATATATAAGATTGTTTTTACAAAATATAAATACGAACATACCAAAGAGAGAGAGACGGAATTGCAGCTATGTATGGCAAGGAAGCACAGAAAGACTGAGAAGTGACGAGCTTTGTTTCTTTCTTTGTTTTTTGTTTATTATTATTATTGGAATAATGAAAGTGCTCTAAGAATGATGGAAGTGAAGAATGCACAAATTATACCGAATACCATTGATTGTACACTTTGAATGGGTTTATGCTTTATTAATTTGTACCTATAAAATTGATTTAAGACAAAAATGTAAGCAATATATGTGATCACTCATTCTAAAAATATTCAAATACATACCTAGCATTTACAATATTTGTATTACTTTTCTTAAAGTGGTCTCCAAAATTTGTAAAAATGTCAGCTCCCCCAAAACCTGGATTCATCCCTGCAAAAGTGTAACAATAAAGTAATGAAGCCGATTGTCTTTTGACAATGCCAAAGCATCAAACTCTTGCAGAGAGCGATCCTAGAAGAAGACTTTCATACAACTTTTGAATAATGAAGTGTAGGACTGTATATCTAACCTTCCAAGATTATTGCAAGGAAAGGAAAAAATCACAGATATCCCTAGAATGATTCCTACTTGGAATCCACATCTATTGTATGGATTTGCTCTTTATTTGTTCTTTTCTACTTTTTGTGCTGCTTTGTAATTGCATTCAGATATTACATGAGTTTAAGCAACTAAATTAACATTACAGTAAACTTTGTGAAGATATATTTTCTTTCTTTTTCCTTTCTTATTTTACCCAACACTTTTCAAAGAGCAGGATAATGACAAATGCTTACTTAATTAATGAGTGAATTAAAGTAACATTTCCATGCCTTTTTAGTGAACTAAACACACAATTCTTAGTTTCTAGTTTTCCTGCTCATCAATCAAAGGTACAAATTCAGAGATCTCTAGAGATCCTATTCAGTTCAAACTGAGAACATTATTTTCTTTTATGATTGAAAATAGGAGGAAACAGATCAGCAAATTAAAATATTTTTATATTTATTTCATTGTTCCCAAATCTCTTCTTTGTAGTTCTGGAGGGATGTTAAAAATGAGTTAAGATTATGCTTCCATAAATTAAATGTGTTTTTTTTGTTCACATTATTATATAATATAAAAGAATGAGCTGAGAGAAAACACATAGATTCAAAACCTTATCATTGATTACAAATTTAAGGTATTTGAAATGTAACCCTAAAAAATGTTGGTATAAATATAAGCTTTTTCAGTAAGTTCAATTGCATACAGTTTCTGAATTTTGTTTTTTTTATCACACATTTTTAAAAAAGAATTACTGTCTTC
The DNA here is from genome assembly GCA_026826555.1 of Tolypeutes matacus. Taxonomy (NCBI): domain Eukaryota; kingdom Metazoa; phylum Chordata; class Mammalia; order Cingulata; family Chlamyphoridae; genus Tolypeutes; species Tolypeutes matacus. Next base: position 3,453,492 of record JAKSZT010054342.1, on the reverse strand, counting down.
TTGAAACGAGTGCCTGAAGGAATCTTTCAAAAGCCCTTTCATAATTACCTCTCCTTCTCTCCCCCTTCAACATTTACAGCATTTTCTACAAAGGAATAGTTTCAAGCTAAATCATTTCCAGGATTGCAAATAAAAATATTATTTGTTGTGTCTTAGAGACATTATTCTTCTTATAAACATGTCAATGCAATTTTTTTTCAACAGCATCTCCAAAGTATTTCACAAGGCCCACTTATGGTGTGTCCTGATATTTAGCTTCCTGGAGACAAGTTAGAGGCATAGCTTTGTCTGCTCTTCATTTGAACATCTCTCAGGCTTTAGTGAAATGCCCAAACTCTCTTTGTCTCACACGAGAAAAGTACGTCTCATATAATTTTGGTCTCACATGATGCAAAACAAGTATATAATAGAACAGGACACAGTTTCATTGACATTCATGGGTAGTGATTGCTTTGGATGATTTTATGTGCCAAACACAAAACAGGACACGAAGCAGAACAAGATGACTTAGAGATCATTGCCTTCTCAAAGGTCATCAAGCAGCAGCGCTAGAGACAGAGCTGCCGACTTAAGCTGGTCCACTTGGATGCTTGAGTGCCACGGAGGTGAGCTTTGAATAATTCAGTGGTGCATTTCTACTTCCTTGTACCATATCACTTAATGCTTGAAACAGTGACCGCTTCAGTTGAGCAGCTTAAAGGGAAATCAATGCCTGTCCACTGAGTTATTTTTGTTGAAGATCAGAAAGAACAATGACATTAATGATGACAGCAACACGACAGCAGCAAGAACGGCTAACGCTGCCTGCCACTATCTTGAGTGCCAGCTTATTTAATTCATTGCACTTCATCTGCTAATCATGAGAAGAGGGAATTCATCCAGGAGTATGGCTGGAGTTTTCTCCCTGACACTCATGACCCCTCTTATAATCTTGGAGATTTAACATTGATAATGACAAAATAAACCAAATATCCCAATGTGCTCATTTACTAAAAAATCCAAGCTGCCTTATGGGCATCCTGATTAAATACCTTCAGTGTGCATGTTTACTTAAAAGAGAGACGATGGAGGGTGAAGGACTCTGCATAACGCGTCTGCACAACTGATCTGCTCTTTCAGAAGTGTTTGAGATTCTGCTTTACTTGAGTTGTGGAAAGTATATCAAACTAAAAGATATATGTTACCTTTCTGGCTGTGCCATTACTTTATTTACTTTATAAAATTTTTAATTTAAAAGATTTAGATGACATAAATGTTACATAAAAATGTAGGGGATTCCCATATGCCCCACTCCCCACACTGCTCACATTTGCCCCCATGAACAACATCCTTCATTAGTGTGGTCCATTCATTGCAATCGATGAACACAAGAGTGAAGTTTCATACGCACAGTCCTCAGTATCAAGGGCCCATCCCTGGACCATTCTCCTTCCCTAGCCATTGCCTCTGTACTCGGGGGATTCTTATATGTCTGTGGTGATTTGGGGCCTCTTGCCCTTCCAGATAAATTTCATAGTTAATTTTTCCAATTCAGTAAAAAATGCTTTGTTCATTTTTATTCTTCTCGAGGGCACATGGATCATTCTCCAGGACAGACAAAGAACAACTCTCAATGAATTCAGTAAGATTGAAGTTATACAAAATAATTTCTCTGACCACAATGGAATGAGGCTGGACATCAGTAAGGGACAGAGAACCAGATTAGACACAAAGATATGGAAGTTGAACAACAGTCTTGGACAAACAGTAGGGCAAGGAGAAAATTGCAAAAGAAATCAATAATTACCTTGAAACAAATGAAAATGACAAGAATATGTATCAAAACCTATGGAAAGCAGCAAAAGCCACGTTCTCTGACCTAAAGTATCAGCTGGATGTCTGATAACTCAGTGGATCACTTCTCTAAGAAGAGCCAGGAATCAATCTAGGGACTACGTGTATATTCAAGGTGGGAACTCCTCCACTGAGCTAAACCTTCTCCTTGGGTTGGTTAGCCTTTCAGAAAGCTATCCACCCACTTTCCCTCGGGCAGGTTAGAATCTTTGCAGTTGGCCAGAGTCCTGCTGACTAGGTGCCTGTCTGTCCCTGCCCTCTTTCTATTCTAATTGGTTTCTCTCTTAGGGCAGCTGGGTATGATAGCCTATGTGAGAAGATACCCCCTCCCCTTTCCTGGTCGGGTAGATGTCCCTTCAGGTGTGTCAGGTTGCCTGAGCAGATTCCCCTCTTCCCTCTTCCAGGGACCAGCTCTGTCTGGTATGCTCCCTGAAGTTCAAAGGGGACCCAGGTAACCAAACCCACAGATAGAAAATCCCCTCCACCCTTCACCAGAACCCTCTTCCTACAAGGGAATGCTCCTTCCCACTTGGTGGTGGTGGGAGCTAGAGGTTTCATGGAGGCTTTTTGCCTTGAGGGTGGGGTTTAGCCACCCACTCTTTCCAGCCACAGAGGTGAGATACTCATGATTTTCTCTTAGGTTCTTTATCTCTTTGTCCAGTTCCCTCCAGGTCAATGCCCTGAAACCTCTTGCTCTGTGGGTTCCCAAACCAGCTCACTTGGGTAGGATTTTGTACCTTCTCAGCCATTTTTTGCGAGTTGAGGTGGGGAGTGCACACCTAAGTCGATGCCATCTTTGTGCCATTACTTAAAAAAAAAATCCTAGGTATAAACAGCCATTTAATCAAAATGTATGCAGATTTCCAGATTAGATATTTTTTTAACATGGCAGGTATACATTTTTATTCTTCTTTTTTTTAAACACTGACTTTTATTTTGAAGTTAAGTTCAGACTTACTGAAAAGTTCCCCATTTCTTGCAAACAGTTCCCATATTCAGAGAAGTAACCCAGCTTCCCTGAATGTTAGCATTCGAAATAGCCATGGTATAATTATCAAAACCAGATTATTAACTCAAAAATACTATTAAACTAATCCTCAGGCCTCATTCAAATTTAGTTGATTGTCTAACTAATATCCTTTTACTGGTCCAGTAACCCTCATTGCATTTTCGGTCATGTCTCCTTAGTGGCCTCCAATCTGGGGCAGTTCCTCAATCATTCTTTGCCTTTTATGACTTGACATTTTTGGAGAGTTTTTATGAAATACTTCAGTTTGGATTTGTCTGATGTTTCCTCTGGATTAAATTCAGACTACGCATTTTTGGCAAGAATACCCCAAAGGTGATGTTGATATTGTGTTCTCCTCAGTGCATCATATGAGGAAGTACACAATGTTGATGTGTCATTACAGATGATGGCGACTTTGATCACTTGGTTAAGGTGATGCCTGACATAGCTCAACTGTAAAGCTACTATTTCTTTTGTCTTTAAATCAATTCTTCAAACCTATGCAATTATGCTGTTTCTTATCATCTAATTTAGCATCTAATTTTAGCATTACTTGATGATTCTTGACTACAAAAAGTATTACTGTGATGTCTGCCAAATGGTGACTTTCTATTTTCATCATGTATTCTGTATTGATTAATTGGGACCTTATAGTAAAGAAGAGCTATACCTTCTACCGTTTTCCTTTATTTTTGTGTTTTATTAATATAACCTCATGGATATTAATTTTGCTCTATGTGTTATAGTCCAATATTATCATTATTTATATAGGTGCTCCAGTTGTCCCACATAAGACCATTAGCTTTCCTTCAAGTTTGTTCCTGTGCTTTCTCTGCTCCAGCCTTGGAATTGCCTTGAGCAATTCCTCTAAATATTTAGCTGAATCTTCTTACTAGCTTCCATGACATTCAGTAGCATCTGCCCCAGGTAAGCAAAATCTCAGATCCTGTTTCTTTCTGCAGGTGCCTCCTTCTCTCGTGGTTTTGGGTTAGTTGTTTGTGGAGCAACCTCATTTCTTCTGATTGGTTCAGAAAAAGTTGTTAATCTGCACATTGCTCAACATTTGTTCTTGGTGTAGGGTGGGAGTGACACTCTTTCCGTGTCTCTCCATCTCCACGCTGAAACCAGAAACCCAAAGCAAAACAGCTTTAACAAGAAATTTACGTGTATTTGAGAAATCTTGTTCTATAAACTCTAATAAACAAATTTAAAGGCTTGCTGCGAGTTCTAGTTATGCTAATTAAAATGTTTGATCATATACAATAATGGATGATTCTGTCCCCCTCCCCCAGCCCTCTATTTAATGGATCTTCTGGCTGCACATGTTGTCATTGTTGTGACCTATGACACTATCTCTTCCAACACCAATTAGAAGTCTTCTCTACCATTAGTACCCTTAAATCTGCATCTCTAACAGCTGCAATCCCTTTCTCTCAAATTAACTTTAATTTGTGTCAGAAATCCCCACTCTTTTTGTTCCCTGTTAACTTGGAAATACATAACTTCAGTGATTCCCAAATCTTACCTTTTCTAGTAGGTAGTCATGCTGACTGAAAATAATTAATAACCATTTTCTAGTAGGTAGTCAGGCTGACTCATTCACGAGTACTTATTCCTTTGTGAACCGCATTATTCTCTGGGTTTATACCTTGGCTCAGGTTAAAATTCTGCTATTTAATAACTGCCATACTGAGCAACGCTTGTCAACTCTTTTCACCTCTGTAAACCCAATTCCTTATCTAGTTATCTCTAAATCATCACTGGAGTTCTAAACTATGATTCTTATTTAAATTCTGTAAAAACCACCATATGAAACATGAAATTCAGTGCTTGAACTGCTATGGTAGATGACAATTATTTTTAAATGCCAGAAATGTTAAATACATAGTTATCTATCAAATGCCACCCAGGAATAATCCTGTGCAAATATGCATTAACATCTTACTTCAAATTAGTTTCTGATCCTCCTTAATGGGAGAGCTTTCTGGCAGAAGTTCCCTGAAGTCTGAGCCTCACAAAGGATAAGCCGTAATGATAAGCAGAACAGATGTAGAAACGGGTCCCTATCAAGAAAGGAAATGGCACCATGGAGGAAACTTGGAACAGACAGAGACATATGGGAAATAAAATCCTGTCTGAGGAGGGCAGGTCTTGAAAGATTAAGAAGAAAGATAAAATTGTCATTTTCTTTGACTCAAATTAGTTCAGCTTATACTGTTGGCTTATACTTCTTTTTTCAATGTTTAAGTGTAAGCCTAAATACCCTAAGTGGGATATGAGTAGGCATGATTCCCTTTTTCACATGCATGCTTTTTTGCTTTTCTTTTCAAAAGTAGCTCTCTACTAGCAATTATGGTTTTACTTTTTCCAGGACACGTCTCAGGTTTCCAGCTTGGTAAGCGTCCTCTGTTCCCACTCTCTTATGCATAGACTCTTCTAAGCCAGGGCATGCTGAGCTCAGTGACACTGCACCTATTCCACTCATTATCAAAGGGAAAACAGTGCACAAGGGAATCTGGAGTAGCTGCGGACTTGGACACTAGGAAGAGCTTTCCTCCTACTATATATGGAAATGATGGTTATCTCTGATTTAGGAAATATTCATATTGTTCTATATCACTTATATTAACAATGGATTGTTGATGAATTCCTGAAAAAAACGCAGTTAAAAGATCATCACAAATATTTGCGATCTTCTTTTCTTACGTTCTATTCCTGCATTATATACAAGTAAAAACGGAAACTTAAGCAGTGAACAAAACCTGTAACATGTCACTTTTTGACATGAAGTTTCTTGTAGATCTCTAACTGATGATGAATTTAAAGAAACAAAATCTCTAATAATGCCTGTTTGTCATAGACATTGCTGTGTGCATAACATATTTTCAATATTTCCTTTGGTGACAGAAACTATGCCTTGTTTTGAAATATGTACAATGTATTGCTAACATTAGAAAATATATGCAATTGTTGACATTTTAGTGTGAGAACTAATCCAAATATACTTTAATTTATTTGAAACTTAACCAGGAGGAACAATTCAATGTTCAATTTTTGCCAATGTGTTCATTTTTACATACATGGAGGTTGCTGTGTAACATTTGAATATTGAAAATACGACTAATTTGTTATTTTCCCACTTGTTAAATTGGTGATCTATAAAATTAAAAATTATTACCAAAATTATCCATATTCAAATTTCTCTATCTAAATCTTAGACCTATGTCATTTTCTCAGGAAATTCTTCTCATAAAAATCTATCTAGATTTGTGAAACACAAACCTACCCCAGGATATGTATTCTGTTTATTTTAACAAAAGACAGAAGCTTCAACTTAAATAATCTCTCCCAACCATATGTTCTTATATTAAGTGGAGTAGATAAATACTTACTAAGTGGATACTGCGGGAAGTCCACAAAGGGAGAAGCTGTGACCTGTGTGCTTGGGAAGCTTATAACTCAGGCAGGATGAGAAGGACGTGAACCAGCAACTGGATTACAGTGGAGATGTCATCTATGAATATGTTAGGCCGAGGCGGAGATTGAGCGCAAAAGGAATTACAAAATGCAAAATTCACTGTGATGTATGGTCTGTGGTAGAATGAAGGAACATGTCACTTAGAAAATTGTCTTCAAAAAGTGTTTATAATGAAATTTCAGCCGTAGACGTCACTTAGTATCTGTGAAAAACAGACCTCACTTACAGAGATTAATGACGGGAACGTTCTTAGCTCAAATAGGCATATGAAGCTTGAGGAGTTTAAAAATCCAGCAGTTTTAATGCCCACTCCTTGAGGTAACAGATATGCCACTTCTGGTAATCATGGACTGGAAAGCGAGAGAAGTCATAACACTACTTTATATTCTCAGATAATCAATGAACTCTTTTGCACGGATCAAATTTTAACAATGTTTTGGGATAGATAGAAGAAATGGAAAGTATTTTATGACAATTAAAAGAAAAAATGCAATTTAGAAATCATAAAGCTGAACTCTAAAAACCTCTAAAAATTATTTTTTGATACTCTTAACTTTATTTCAGGTCCTGTCTATATTTACCACAAAGAAACAAAATTAGAAATGTGGAATTTCAAAAAGATAACATATAAATATCAGATTCAGATGTTACCACTACCAATAAAAATAAGAAAAATGAGCTAAAATAGTCTCAGAACACTTGGAAATGCAGAGCTCTGAGGAAGAAAAATAGCATAACCTGTTAGACCCAAATATGTATTATATGTAGCAGTTATTTATGATTTCCAGAAATTATACATAGCTAACATATATCCATGCCTTTTTTTCACATAATAAATATTTGAGTGCTGTTTGCCAGACATTGTGTTATGATAGACATAAAATGCTGTGAGGGACATCATGCCTGTCTCTACAGTGTTTGTAGTCAAGTGCAGCTATATCTTCAGGCAATTTTATTACTTTGTGATAAATAGTGAGTAAGGTTAAAAAAGAGGACAATGGAAACAGGAGCACTTAACTTGGCCTTTGGGAGGGGAAAGGGTAATAAAATAGGGCTTCTCATAACAAATGACTTCTGTAATATGACTAGAAAGATTATTAGGAGGAATACAAAAGAAAAATCAGGGTGGGTAAGACCAAAAGAAAAAAAAAAAAAAAGAAAAAGACACAAAAAATGTCAAGATGAGGGAAATCTACAAAGCCCTAGAAATAGAGAAATAAAAACAAAAACATAGGACGAATAACTTTGAATAGTATCAAGTCCATTAAAGGAAAAAAAAAAAAACTATAAAAAGAAACTGCAAACAAATAAAGTAGAGCTACTGAAAAAATAACTAGAAACCATGGTAAATTGAAAACCAAAATAATATGACAGGCATGAGTTCAAACACATCTGTAATGACAAAAACATATACAGGTAAATTTCTGTCCTTAAATTGACTATTTAAAGACGCAACTTTGTATTGGTCTAGAAGGCAATTGGACACATGGCTAAGAAGTGGATGGGTCCTGCTGACAAAGTAATCAGACAATCTAAAATGTAAAGCTCCATCCTGCAGCCCAATGTTTGATCTCTGTTCTGGTCTGCCTTAAGGATAACTCCCCTCAACAGGACACTAATGGACAATACTCTAAAGCTTCTCATCGTCTGCAGGGCTGCAGAAACAGAGACCCACAGACTGGTTAGCTTACATGACAGGAATTATTGTCTCAGTGTAAGAAGCGAGAAGTTCCAAAACCAAGGTGTCCTCAAGAGGGTGCTTTCTCTGAGATCAGTAGCACTCCGATGGCGGCTTGCCTGCAACCCATGACCCTGTCACATGGCCATCTGTTTTCTTCGTCTCCAACTGAATCCAGATTTCCTCTATTTATAAGGACTCTCATCGTTTTGGATTAAGGACCACCCTGATTCAGTCTGGCCTCCCTCTAACTAATAACATCTTCAAAGATCTTATTTACACATGGGTTCACAGTCACAGGACTGGGGATTAGGACGTGAACTTATATTTGTGGAGGGCGTGATTCAACCCATAACACCACCCAGACTGGGGAAAGTCAAGGAATAAATGGGGTTGAAGGGGAAAACAATATGGGTAAGATATTTTACCATTCCATACCATAATATAATATATAGATAGATAGATAAATAAATGTATATGGATAGATAATTACATAGCTGACCATGCACTAACATAGCATATATATATATTGATGGTAGTTTTATGGGATATTTTAATTTTCTTCTTTTTATTTATCTGAATTTTAAAATTCAGTATAATTGTACAAACTTTGAAATATATTGAAACTAGAAGTAGTAATAATATTATCTGTCTTTGAATTTTCTTTCAATCCAATAACTTGTTATAAAACCTAGAAGGCAGTACAAAGAATTCTAACTGTTCAACTACTAGTGATTCCCTTTGAAACATTTTTTTTTTCAAAGCAAAATCTAGAAAATATACAGCTTTAACTATAGGGAATAGAAGTGGGCTACAAAATTGTATTGTTATACAGGAGTTATTTATGATCATTTTTACACTTCAGAGGTTGGGATACAGTCACAGCCTGTGCTGCCCAGGAGGAAGTCTGGAAATGGGAGTTTTAATGTTAAAGGGATGCTGGGTTGAAATTTTAGTTTATAGTCGACTTGTTGTTCAGTGCTGTAGTTTATAGACCAATATATTTTACCATACTGCAGTGTGTAGATTTATTCACCTATTTCATAAAATGAGGTACACCAGATGGTTAGTTTTAATGTGTACTTAATTTTGTGATATGTGGATCATAAAAAAGTGCCATAAAGCCCTACTAATAGGATAACCCTAGTTAGGTAACCTTAGTCGTCACTATACACATTGACGAGAGCTTGTTGAAATATACGGGTAGTTGATTCTTTTAAGCCCTCTTTTAAAAATTTTTTCACAATTCTCCATTTTTAGCTTATTTGAATATTGTTAGTAGTATGAGCAAATATGGGTCTGAATTATAGTATACAGGCCTCTTTACTTTTGGACAACAGTGGTTTATTGCCTTTATTTAAAAACAAGCAAATCAATACAGAACTACATAGAATAAAATCATAGAGGTGAGGTACAATTATGCTATCCTTGTAGATTGTACTTCCCTTCTCCAAAATAGAGAATAAAATAAACAGTGCTATGTTCCATAAGATCTACAAAACACAGAGAGCTCCATACCAGTTCTGCTTTTCCATTAAAGCGTGCAAATCTTAAAGAGTCTGAATATGTGTTTTTTCGTTGACCATAAAATTTGTTAATCTTCTTCATGACTTCCTTTCCTTTTGTATACTTCAGTTGCAATTTATTAGTCTTTGCTCTTTGATGAATGTAGAATAGAAACGATTTTATCAGATCAATAGAAATTATAGCAAGACTCTATATAGGGCCTTACATTTTAGACTATCCAACTATTATACCATCAGGTCTGAAGTAACTTTTCACCAACAAATTTGCCATTCTTGCTATCTAATATTTTATCTCTCTGTAGCAGTATCCTAGCTGTGCTGTAACCAAATTTCCACAAACTGGGTGGCTTAAAGCCACCAAACCGTAGTCTGTGACAATCCTGGATGTTAGAAGCCTAAAGCAGGGTGTCTGTGGGCCATGCTGTCTCTGGAGGTTCTAAGGGGGAGACTCCTGGCCTCTTCCTACCTTCTTGTGGATGCTGGCAACCCTTGGCAACCGCTGGCTTGTAAACACACCCTCCATCTCTGCTCTGTCTTCACACGGTGGTGTGCATCAAGTCCAGATGCCCCTCTTCTTAGGAGAACAGCAGCCATGCTGGATTTCAGCGCCACCTGAATCCAGTCAGTGTGACCTCATCCTAACTGAAGGACCCTATCAATTCCCAAAGAAGGCCACAGTCACAGGTTCTTGGTGGACATGAATTTTAGGGGGACACTGTTCAACCCAGTATACTTGTTCTAGGAAAGCGATTGACTAGAAAGGATGCTACTGAGGTAGCAATATTTATTTATACTTCCAAGTGCTCTATCACTGTGAATTTGGGACTATTTAAATATTGATTATTTCACTAAACCAGCATGTATATTAATATTAGAAAGCCGTACTTTCTGGCACTGTATAAGTTTTGCCTTTATTTTCTCATGTATATGACATAAGTTATCTAATTTATATGTAGTATGAGCTTGTAAGCTTCTTATCAATGTTGTGAACTAAAAATATGCTTTGGTTATCTAAGATTACTGTTTTGCAGTAATGACAAATATGACATTATGGCATTAAAAGTCATTTGTGGAAGAAAATAAATATTTCTAAAATACTATATGAATAATAAATGTTTTTCACTTATACTGTTTCTGCTGGAGTATAGAGAATATTAATTTGGAGTGAAAATGAGACTTAATCTGTTCCAATGATTTTCATCAGTTAACAAATAATAGTCCTGATATATTTTAAGTCTGCAAACAAATAACAATAACTAAGCATATCACAGTATTATCCACTAAAATATCATTCTTCATGAAATTGTGAAATTCCTGCGTGCTGTCAATGCTAAGGGTGGTGATTCTCCATAATGGTTTCATAGCACTAAAGTCTGCATTGTTCAACTGCTTCAACAATAAAATTCCCTCGTATTTGTCTGATAGCCAAGCATATTAATTTTCTATTATTTTTTCTCTCTTGGATTCTTGGGAATCATACTTAGGAAAACTCTTCTTTTTCAATCTAACTAGTGTTGGCCTAGACTGCAATTATAACCAGTCAAGAACACAAATATGAAGCATAATTCAGAGTTGAAGATACAGGAGTAAACAATAAGGAAGCCTAAATGGGCTCATTATATTGGATGTAAATTCAACTCAAGGTGGCAACTAAAAACATGTTATTAAAATATTAGTTTAAGCTCTATCACATTATTGAAATATATTTTTCATAAAGGAGTGATTTATATCCAGCAGCAAAGGCTTTAGCTATGTTACAGCAAGATTTAAATTCTTTTCAATAAATTTATTTAAATATAGGGGATTCAGTTTTATTGAAAATGAAAATATATCAATTCTGTTTTCAAATGGGTATGCAATATCCAAACTGATTTCTTCATAAATGTAAAATGCAGGCAGGAAAAAAGTCCCAATCCCTTTTGCTTGTAAAGAGGACAGATTCAATAGTGAATAAACAATTTGTGCTGCATGAAAAAGAAATGGATTTTTAAAGGGTTTGCTAATGGAATGTGCCAGTGTCGTTTGTTAGCTTTGCCTGTACACCTTCTATGGGTAAGTTGGTACTGAGAAATGAGGCAGCAAACGTTTTTAAGAGGTGGGTAGATTAAAGTAATGATGCTAATAGATAATATTAAATAAATGGCAGCATAATACAAATGTCATATATTCTGAGAAGTTCATGGAAGAAAGAATTATTGGCTATAAAATTAGAATTCAAAATAATACATTCCAAGCAGAGGGAAGGGTGCTGCAATAGGCTAAAATGATCAATTTTCATGTAAGGAAACTGGGCCTTGTCCACACAGTTAATGGCAGAGCTAGGATTCCAATCCCATTGTTTATACCTGGATGCATTTTAGAAGTACGTTATAATGATCAAAGATAAATTTTATTTTTAAAAATTAATTAATCAGTTAAAAAATTTTAGATTACATAAATGTTACATAAAAAATATAGGATATTCCATATGCCCTGCTCCCTCCCCCTCCCACATTCTCCCACATCAACAACATCCTTCATCAGTGCGGTTCATTTTTTACAATTGAAGAGCAAATATTGAAGCATTGCCAATAACCTTGGATTGTAGTTTACATTATAGTGTATACTCTGACCCACGCAATTTTGTAAGTTATGACAAAATATATAATGGCCTGTATCCATCATTGCAATGTCATGCAAGACAATTCCAATGTCCCGTAAATGCCCCCATATTACATGTATTTTCCCCTCTCCCTCCCTTCAGAAACTCTGGTGGCCACTGCCTTTATATCAATAATAAAAGTTCTTCCATTGCTAGAATAACAATAAGTCTATAATAGACTAATATTAAGTCTACTATTATTAGTCCATTGTTCATTCCTCAATCTTGAGGATTTTGGGGTGGTGATTCACATTCTGTTTCAAATTGAGAAGGGGCTTAGATCCCATGGGGCAGATGGTTGGAACTATCTTGCTTGCAGTTACAGACTCTCTCTGTTCCTTGGGATGGGCGTTGTCCATCATAATCTCCTTGTCAGTTGTCCTGGTTGAGTCCAATGAACTGGAGAGCAGGTGTTGCAATTCTACTGAGATTCAGGGCTCAACTGGCACATGGACAGACCAAAGATTTAAGTCTCTTGGACATACACCTATCAAGTATATTACAACTATAGGTTCAAATAGAAGGGGCAGAAACCATAAATGAGTCCAACTCTGTCACACCGGGGAACATAAAATCCAAGGTAAGGCCCACTGGCAGGGCACCAAACTCCTGAGCTTGTCTGCCCTGCTTATAATGTCTAAATGTCTCTAGAGCCCTCAGGAGCCCTGCTGTTTGAGGAACTGTTTACTGTGGCAGTCAATGAGATCCTGCTCATTGTAACAGGTATGTATAAGTGTAACCTCTGGAATGACCTCCCAACTCACTTTGAAATCTCTTAGCCATAAGAACTCATTTGTAATTATCATTTCCCTCTTATGGTCAAGGTCTTTTTCCAGGTGCATTGTTAGTTGGCACTTGATAACCCCTTGGTGCCAGGGATGCTCATCCCCAGGATTCATGTCCTACACTGGTGGCAGGGGGGAGGAGGTAGTGCATTTATATGCTGAGTTTGGCTTAGAGAGAGGCCACATTTGAGCCACAAAGAGGCCCTCAGGAGGTAACTCTTAAGCAACATAAAATATTTAGCCAAGTGTCAATTTCAAAAGAAAAGGTTCATAAGTACAATAATCAATTTTACATGTGTAATCACTGAAAAGAAAGACTATATTAATTTTCATCAAAATTTTTTTGCAGATAATACAATTTTTATCAGATTTCTCTACCTAAATCCTTTACTATTATTAAAAATGTGATGACAGGAAAGGTAATATTTATGCATTAATGAAAGGGATAACTAAGCAAAAATAATAGAAAATTTAATGTAATAAAAAACAGAGATGAACACAAAGATGGAAAGATTCTAAGAAAGAGATGGAGTCATTTATCAATAATAATTTTTAAATATCATACATTAACTTTTTAAATTATATTGCTACAAATCTAGGGTATAAAGGAAAAGTTTGGCTCATTGAAAGACAAATTGAGCATTGTTGTTTTGGACAGTGTTAGGGATTGAATCATGTCCCCTACAAGATATTTTGAAGGCCTAACCCTGATCCTATGGGTGTGAATTCATTTTAAAATGGCTTCTTCAAGCCCTCTTTGCCATGTGGGAGTGACTTATTTGTAAATAAGATCTCCAAAGTTCCTATTAAGAAGAAGTCAGACTTAATCAGGGTGGGCCTTAACCCTACATGACTGAAGTCTATTTAAGCAAAGGAAATTTGGACACAGAAGGAGTGAGGAAGAGACCTAAGGAGACAGGCGGCCATGTGATGGAGGGAGAGATTGAGTTGGGCATTGCTGGCAGCCACCATCAGAACACAGATCTCAAGAAGGCACCGCCATGGTGATACCTGGATTTTGGACTGCTACCTTCCAAAACTGTGAGATAATAAATTCCTGTCGTTTAAGCCAACCCATCTGAGGTATTTTGTTATGGCAGCTATGTCAAACTAGGACAGAAAACAACTAAGAAATAAACGAATGATCTATAGAAAAAGTACATAAACATATAAAGCCAACAAACTCATTAGGTGAAGAGAGACAAAAGGGTGCTTCTTTCAACATGTGTGTTAAAAATATTGTGAAGCACATACACATACCTGTGGCAGTTAATCACTAGAATGGGCAGTTGAAGAAAACTGGAAATATTATGTAATATTTTATAACTTGAAGGCATTGGCATAAATATCCATTTGGTATCTTTTGCAAGAAACTAGAAGAGGTGTTAGAAGCATGAAAGCAAAATGGTTATTCTTTCTCTCAGTGATACACATTTTAGCTTATGAAAGTCATTGCCATAGGTAGGGAGAACGTTTGAATTTTAAATACCTGCCTATCAATTTATCCATTCAAATTTAGTCACAATATGTTTAAACCACATTTTATCTAGGATGGATACAGGAGATGTATAGTTCACATTCTTTTAATGTTTATGTTTTATAAGATAATGTTGGTCTTATGAAATAAAAGTTATTGAAAAATGATTTCTAATTTTTGTAAAGCAGAACAATGTAATGAAAAATACATAAAAATACTGAACTACATTCCAGTTTTGCCTGGACATCTGAATTTGGGGAGATCTGTTCACCTTCCTGAGTCTTGTTGAGTATAATTATGAAATTACCATGATAATATTTCTAACTCTCTGAATAAAGCACATTTCAAAGTATTGAGAAATGATGTAAAAACCATAACAAAAATTATCCAAAGAAAGCTGCCAAATACATGCTTATCTCTTTTTGAAAATTAAGATCATGACAAGGCTTCATCACCAGGGATAAAGAAATTTCTTATCAATAATTAGTTGAAAGTAAGGAAGTGCCAATTATGGGTTGGTGATATTTGACTAAGTAGAGGAAAATAAAACACAAGGATGTTTTTTCATCATCGATTTTCCCGTTGGGTGGGAATATCTTTTGGTAATGGCAAGAATCTAATATTTTAAAATTATACTGATTCTGTCAGCTGAATGGCCTAGAAACATTAATACCACAGTAGCAGCAAGTATGCTTAGCAATCAGACCTTGGTTTTTCATACCATTCTTCAACAAAAGGAACAAGGACTCTTTGGAGCAATGGCTGATTCTAGGACTAGGGCAGGAAATATGTAAGATAAGCCTAGAGCACCTATAGTGTCTGTGATGGTTTGAAGCTGTACATACCCTAGAAAAGTATGGTCTTAAAGTTAATCCATTCCTGTGTGTGTGGACACTTTGTAAGTAGGATCTCTTGGAGAGTAGGATCTTAGGTTAAGATGGGACCCACCTCATTCAGGGTGGGTCTTAATCCTCTTACTAGGGTCATTTATAAGAGAATAAAATTCAGCCGAAGAGAAAGTCATGGAGGCCTCCATTGTAAATAGGACATTTTGATGTGGCTACTTCAGTTGAAGTGTGATCCACTGCATTCAGGGTGGGTCTACGTCCTCTTACTGGAGTCCTATATGAAGGGATTGAAAAGGGAGAGAGAGAGAGAGATCCACAGAAGTAAGAAGCTGGAAGCAGTGAAACCTGGAAAAGAAAGGAAAGACCAGCAGATGCTGCCATGTGCCATGTGCCTTACCATGTGACAGAGTTGCCCAGAGTTCAGGAAAAAGGTATCATCTTGATGAGGCCTTGATTTGGACATTTTCATAGCCTCCAAGCTGCAAGCTTGCAAGCTAATACACTCCCACTGTTAAAAGCCAACCCATTTCTGGTATATTGTTTTTGGCATCCAGGAAAACTAGAATAGGATCAGCAAGTAAAATTAAACTTAGAAAACAAAAACAGCAATTCACAATAATGGAGGTACAATGGAGCCAATGAAAAGAGCTCCCAATGGAAGAATTTTAGCAACAGAATAAATACTTTGGGATTATAACCCAAAGTATAAAATCAATATCCTTGAGTCTATACTAATATAAATAAAGTATTGAATAAATAAATGGGGAGAAGAAACCCATGTAGAAGAGTTTCAAATAAGTTAATTAGGTACTCTGCTGCACTCCCTCCTCTCTAAGCATGGGCTGCACATAGTGACTTTCTTCAAACCGTATGGAAAGGGGGAAGATGGATAATTTCAGAGTGGAGGAGCTTGTCAAACATCAACTCAGCCAAATGATCAGGGGTACTATCAGTAGTGATGTTATGTTGACAGCATATACCCTGTATATAATGTGACGAGAATGGCACCCCACCTCTGTGGTGTTTTTACCCTAAAATCACAACTCCAGTCAAATCACAAGGAAAACATTAGAAAAATACAAATAGAGAAACAGTTTAAAAAATTCCTGCAGAGTCCTCCTCAAAACTGTCAAAGTCATCAAAACAAGGAAAGCCTGAGAAACTGAAATAGCCAAGAGGCATCTAGGAGACACGGTAACTAAATTTAATGTGGTAATCTGGATGGGATCATGCAACAGAAAAAGGACATGATGGAAAAAATAAGGAAACCTGAATAAAGGATGAATTTTAATTATTAATAATGCAAAAATAGTATGCAATGATGAGCTGTAGCTGAATTCCACTGAACTTCGTGAATGGAGATGGAAGTCACTAATAGAAATTAAATATGATCTTAATAGTATGAGAATAAGATGGCAAAAACCAATGGAGGGTGAAAGGCAGAAGCTTAATGAACTATAAGGAAAGAATTAAAATTGCTCTTTAGGTTATTCAGTGGGATATTTTTAATTACTCATCAAGAGGGAAAATGTTATAATAAAATGCTAATACCAGAATTGCATTAAGAAGGATATAATCTTGATTAAGACTTTAAATTGTAGGAACTTTTAAAAAAGTAGGTAGTATTTTACAAAAGAAAAAGACACTCAAAGGGTATATCTGGCGAACCCCTGGTTAGGTAGCATCTTTCACTACCTTTAAATGCTTTCTTTCTACTGAAGCTTGTTTGAAAGGTTCAGAAGTATTCCTCTGCAATTCAGTTCTTTCTTGTTTTGTTAGTGTATCGGGAGAAAGAAATCACACGGCAGGCTCATGAAGCTATTAAAGAGACACTGCAGCTACTTAAAGCACATTATCCTGAGAGCCGGAAGAACCACAAGCAATCCAGATGGTGACACAGTGCTGAGAAATCACACACACACACCAACTCCCAGCTTACTAAGTGTTTGAGCCAATTCTGCACTTGTGTAAGTATAGAACATATTTTTTTTTTTTACAGAGCAGAATGAAGTTAGTAAAAGCTTATTTATGCAGCAAGTCAATTTTTTTCTCAAATATTTTGTATCTGAACAACGTATGACAGCATAACCCAGCAATTAATTGGTTGTTTATGATTTTGTTTACCAGCCAAAAGACTCAGGAAAAATGGCCTTAACTATTGACTGACACATAAAAGAGACTTTCTAACATTTTTAAATACATTGACCACTTACTCCCTCTTAAATATTAAAGAAACTAAACTTTTATTATCTCAGTGATAAAGATAAATATGTTTTCTGTGTAACACTCAAATTCTAGAAAATAGATTTATTTCTATCTAATGATATTCAGAATATTCTTTAAAGATCACTATCATCATGTTTCCAGATTTCTAATAGCTGGTAAATAAAAACAAATAAAAAACTGTTTTAGTTTGCCGCAGGGCTGCCAATGCAAAATACCAGAAATGGGTTGGCAATTATAATGGGAAATTTATTAGGGTAAATTTCCGAGGCTGTGAAATGTTCAAATCAAGGCACCATCAGAGATGCTTTTTCACCAGAGTCAGTTATTGGTGATCCTGGTATCCTGCAAAGGTGGCAAAGCAAGATGGCGGGCAATCTTATGTTGAGGTCCCTGCCTTCCCCTTAAGGCTCACCATCCCCTGGATTTTAGTGTGGGTAATCAGGCATATGGCAGGGCTCATCTCCTCAGTCTTTGGTTGCGCCATGTGTGCAGCCCCTTGGGGTCCTCTTTCCATGCCTCTGTTTTTTTGCTGATTCCAGACTCCAGGACCTCTCTCAGGCTCTTGGGACTTCTCTGATTTCCTGTAGTCATCTCTCTCACATGGCAGGGTCAAAATGGTGGCTTCCTTTTTCTGTGTGTCTCTCCCTCTGTGTCTGTTTATAAAAGGCCCAGAAAGAAGGGTGAGACCCAACTTGTGCATGCCTCACTGATGTAGTCCTCTCAAAAGTGATCTAATCAAATGACTAATCAAGGTCCTTTAACAGAACCTAATGCAATCAAAGGATCTCACACCCACAACAATGGATTAGTTAAAAAACATAATCTATTTTTGGGATTCACCAAATTTAAACTGTCACAGATCCAACAAACAAAACAAAGATATGTTAAATAAGGAGTTAGGTGTTGCACATGAATTCACAAGAGAGTTATGGACACACTTTAGAATCCTATGTAAATTTGTCTGTTTCCCAAACGTTTTCACATATGAGCTTGAGGTGTAGATTTATGTTAATGGAGAGGCCTGATAGAAGAAATAATTGCCTTTCCCCAAATTACTTTACCTTGGAAATCCTACTTGCAAATTCAGTTTACTCCCATTTTTGTGAGTGTACTAGGGTTCTCCAGAGAAATGGAACTGACTAGAGATAGATATAGATATTGATATCGATATCTTATATAGATATGAGATTTATTATAGGAATTTGTTCACATGCCCATGGGGATTGGCAAGCTGGAAACTTCAAATAAGGTGAATCTGCAATTTGTCAGGTCTGAACTTTGTAAGGTAGGGTGCAAGCTGGAAACACTAAATGAAGGTGAAGTTGTATCCCCAGGAGAAGCTGGCTGGCTGAAGAAGAGGTAGAGACTTTCCTTCTAACTTAAAAGTCCTCAGTTCTTACTTAAGGCCTCCAGTTGATTGCATGAAGAGTTATGGACACACTGAGGACGTGTCTCCTTTGTTGATTGTAAATGCAATCAGTTAAGGGCAATCAACCGGCTAATGATGTAAGTTCGACTATGAAATACCCTTACAGTAACAATTAGGCTTGACCAAACAACTGGACACCATGACCTAGCCAAGCTGACACATGAAATTAGCCATCATGTGAGGATTAGGCTAAACACTTGTTTATACAATTTATATTACTCAAAAAGTAGAACACTATATCAGGATTCATTAATTTTTAGCACATTTACCAATGACTGTTGAATTTAGGCGTTTTGCCTCCTTAGCTTTTCTTCCTGAATGTGTGATTCTGTAGTGCATGAGACTGTCCACACCATCATGCTGCCTCAGCATCTCCAAGGTCAGTTAACACAAAGGGCTTTGCCTTGTCCGAGTGTCTCAGCATCTTAGAACTTTTCTTTAGATCCCTCAGTGACCACCCCAACATCAACCCATACAAGATAAAGAGCTTCTCCCTTTCCTCCTTGCATCCTACCTGGGTTTGCGCCTTGCCAAAGCCAAATACAAACTCCCCAATCCCCATTCTTGCTTGACCAACTACTACAGATACACACACATAACACTGTGAATGTGTGGTTCACGGGGCCCCTGTGACTGTCTCCTCTGCTTGCTGGGTGAACTGGTACCCCCCACATGTCTATCCTTAGGACCCTGCCAGGTGTGCTGCTCTTCTCTGTATTGTGACTTTTGAGTACTAACAAACTTTTCTTTCCCACATCTCTGGTGTCACTTGGCCTGATTATCTATAGAAAGAACTTTACTCTTTACAATACAGTTTGCGTAGAGATCAGGAAAAGCTCTTCACAGTGGACAGGAGATTCTGGACATGCCTCACGCTGCTTCTAATCAACATACTGCATTTCTCAACAGATGAAACTCTTTGGGAGGGCTCTCTGTCGTGCTGGCTTTTGTCATGTGTGCTACTTTGCCCCATGTTGTGTTGCCCATTTCAAATGTTGCCACAACTCCCCACCTGAATTGCAATTTGTGCATGTGCTGTTCTGAGAACTCTGTGGGTCCCCACAAACCCAGCTACTGGCCTTTCTGGCTGGCAAGAGGGGACTATAAACCCTTTCGCTCCCCACCAGAGCTCCCAAGCCTAGGCTGTTTGGTTATTTACTCCAAAAGGATCCCAGCTGGTAGGTGGAATTCATTGTCACAAGTGAGGTAGGAAGGGGACCTCCCCCTCCCCCGTTAGTGAAGTGGCACTGGAACAGGTGTCAGGTCATGCTATGAGTGTGGCAGGAGGGCTGGGAAGACTTCCACACCCTGTCCTCTGTGATTGAGGGTGACACTGGGTTTGAATGGCCAAGATACTCTTTCTTTTTAACTCCCCCCACCTCCTCCCAAGCCTTAACATTGAGGGATTATCCACTTTGTGGGAACTGTTGTGGCATCTCCAAAGGGGCCAGCAGTCCCTCCTTTTGCTCCACCCCTTTCTTCTGTTGCTTTTTGTTCCCTAGTCTTTTGGGTTTTTGCATATCCCATCCATGGCGGTTGGTGACACAAAACTTACCGTCCCAGAATTATAGGCAGCAATGTGTCTGAAAACTCTGAGGAGGACAGTCAATCGATCAAGAAATGTAAAATGTCCTCACAAGGGGCTTGGGTTACTAAGCACAGCCAAATACAAACACGAATGTCCTGCCTATGGGTGACCCAGCCACCATAACTCTGCCGGACACGGTTCCAGACCTTTCTGAGGTTGAGTGGGACGTCCTAGAACAAGAAATGGCTGCCTACAAACAGGACGTAAGGGGAGGCACCTCAGAGTGCTTGCGTGCTTCTGGTTACAACACAGAGATTTAGGATCACAGGGGACAAGGAGGAACTGAACCTGAAACACATGATTGTATGAGGCTGGAGGTTCCAACCATTCTTAAAAAAAATTGTGCAAAGAACAAAACTGAGGAATAAAGGAGCAGATTGGTTCCTGAGATAATATGGGGTCTGACTTGCCGCTCTTGTCCCAGGAAATGAGGCAATTGGCCAGTATCATTAAAGATTCCAAGCCTCTTTCCTATAGATGTGGATTTGTATAGCATGGAAGAGGGCACACCAGTCCTTAACAGTTATTACTGCCAAGGAAGAGGCCCAATGGCAACAATTGATGAGGCAATTTGTCAATGTTACTCAGAAAAACTGTGATAGCAATGGGTATATCATTTCTTTGAACATTCAAACAAAGGAGACCTGGAGTTCGTCTCTAACCTTTAGGAGGGCCCCTTTGGCATGAGTTGAAGGAACTTCTCTTGCAGGTAGTTCCCACTTCCCACCCCCCTTCTCCCCCCCCCCCCCCAATTACCAAGCAGTCTTGCTCAGTCTTATTGGTATGGCTCATACTGAGTGGGAGGCTCTGGATGGGGTGGAGTTATTGGCATGACATATCTAAAGCCCACTCCCCACCCACCTCAGATGTGGCTATTGGAACTATTCTTATTAAACAGCTACCCCTAGTGGCATCTTTTGCTCTGATTTTCCCCACTAATGCATCCCCTAGAATAAGATCAAATCCTTGGCTCTCTTGGTGGGCCTGATCAAACGGGAACCCATGGACTGCCCCCTGACAATCAAAATGATAAACACCACAATTGCTTGAAACATTGCCCTGTGGGGT
Organism: Tolypeutes matacus; assembly: GCA_026826555.1. Lineage (NCBI taxonomy): Eukaryota > Metazoa > Chordata > Mammalia > Cingulata > Chlamyphoridae > Tolypeutes > Tolypeutes matacus. Next base: position 3,431,906 of record JAKSZT010054342.1, on the reverse strand, counting down.
TCCAGCCTGTGATCCAAGTTCCCCTGGGAGAGGAACTTACCATCTCCCCTTGCAATAGCCCTCTTTGCCAGATCTTAAAGTCTTCACCAATGAAGGGCATTCACCTTCAGTTTTACCAGCCTTAATGAACAATTCATGCCTATCAAAACCCCAATTCTTAACATCATCAAATTAGTAGAAGACATACAAAGGAGCATTAGCTGGAGAATCATCAGGCTGATGAATACTGGATAATTTTCTCAGACAAGGGATGCTCTCGTGGAGGCTCCATATTTGGAAACAGCACGCAGCTTTACCCCTCCCTATTTATTTCACACGTTCCCACAGACGCTTGACTCACCACACCAGTGTCACTCTTCAATGACACTGCTGGTAAATTGTCTACAATTCCTTCCTACAGAGTATATCCAGCAGGTACCTTGAAGACTATCTGCTCAGAGCCCCTCAGGATTTCCTTACCAACTGGCAGTGTGGGGCCCTTGGCACCTCAGGGTAACATGGTAAGTCTGCCGTGGTGGAACAGGCAGATAGAAGGGGACTGCCTCTGGGACCGTCATGGCCTGAGTGGTTGCTGATGGCTGTGACTTGAGCTCTGAAGCTACATATAGTCATCCCATAGATGGGGTCGCTTCCACAGGGGATAGCCCTTCTCTGATTGACCTATTAATTACATCATACTCCATTTCCCATCACTGCCAAAGCCACCAAACATGGCTTGACTATGATTTACTGGCCTCCTGTTGGCTTTCCCCATGCAACATGCAATGGGGAAACCACAATTCATGGCCTTGCCAATTATATCCTTGTTCCTTTTGGGCCACCCCACATTATTTACTTAGTTCAGGGAACCATTTCACTTCCCCCAAGACTCAACAATGGGTGCTCAGACAAAAAACCACTTAAAATTTTCAATTGTTCTACTTGCCCCCAGGTGGCAGGACTTTATTAGGAGGCAACAGTCTCCTCAAAGAGCTATTACTTAAATTACTTAATGGCAAATGGATACTAAAGTGGGTTAAATGTTTGCCTCAAGTTTTAACAAGGCTCAGTTCCAGGCAAATGTAGTTCCACACACCCCACACAAATTTTTTTAAAAAAGATTTATCTTATTTATTTATTTCTCCCCACCCCATCATTGTTTGCTCTTTGCTGTGTGCTGTGTCTTTAGGAGGCATTGGGAACTGAACCTAGGACCCCCGATGTAGGAGGGAGGCACCTAGTTACTTGAGCCACATCCGTTCCCTGCTTTGCTGTGTCTCTGATTGTTTTTTTCTTGTGTCTCTTGTTGCGTCATCTTGTTGCATTAGCTTGCTGCGCCTACCCATCACACCAGCTCACTATCTTCTTTAGGAGGCACCGGGAACCATGGATCTCCTTTGTGGTAGGCGGGAGCTCAGTTGCGTGAGCCACATCCGCTTCTCCAAATTACCTCTTAAAAAGGCTTCTATTAGTCCTCAAGGGAAACTCAGAACACTTTTGGGTTCAATATAATTATCTCCTCATCAAAGCAATAAATAACACTTCTCTCTTTTGCTATGACTTCTTGATTGTCTTGCCACAATTTAGAGAGTGGTGATCAAATGGGGACAATACATCCCCTGGTAACTGATAGCCCAAGAGGGGCACCAGAGGGGCCCATATTTAGGGATACACACCCTGAGGGAAAATTTCCAGCTCTGGAAAACTTAACAGTATGTACAAGATATAAAAGATGGATAATAAACCCTAGTCTGCCAATTCTTTACAGGAAGTAGAAATCATAGCCGCAGGCCCAAGCAGTGCTACCATGTGGGTTAGAGTATGAGGTAAAAACAAACTTCTCCTGGTGAATGTTACCCACCTCCAGAAATGACAACACCAGGTGAAATCAAAACTCGGTTTGCCACACATCCCCAATCTGTGCCCATCTATAACAGTTTTCAGCATGTATGATGCTGGACTGGGAGCTAGACAGGTACGTAAGACCCATCACCTCTTCCTCGGTGGGGGTGCAGCCCCTCACCAGAGCTGGTAAAATACAAATGCTCTCCCTGCCTATGGCGTATATTCTCCTTAAGCTATCAGGTTGCTGGGCGACCCAGTGAGCCTAAGCATAACAAGAATGCAACCAAACCCAGGACGTGCTGGCTAGCTATGTATAATACATGATCTCAAACCAAGATGCCACTGGACGTGGATAAATCACCACCCACGAGGAGCCTTTATTAAAGCCAAAACGATGGCATCAATACTTAAACAGCATGGCCTACAGGCCCATAGCTACCTGAATACTGTCTGGTAAAGCACCCACAGACTGGCTACACACCTGCCCCATCCCCACCCTCTGCTGTTACAAACCCTGTGCTTCAGTGCACCACCTGTCGTGGTGACAGGTGCAACCGTAGATTGTTCTTCCTTAATATATCAGACCACCTGTAATGCGGCTCATAAATGCACTGAGGGAAACATATACCCTTTTTGGATGTGATGGTCCCAATTTACTCACCGAGAAGCAACCCAAAGTTTCGGTACATGTACCCCTGATCATTCCAATACCTTAACAGAGAATTGTGAGTCCAGCAGCCTCAAGGTTAAAACAACCACTGACCATCATGGCCCAAGTGTGCCACTAGCTGAGCCCTTCTGGCTCGTCCTTTCCCTGGGGTTGGCTACAGTGAAGATATTGAAGGCACCGACCAGCAGAACGGCCATCTCAGTTGACATTGCCCTGCCCAAGATCGTCGCTGGAGACGATGCGCCTCGCTAGGGGCCACCAGCATAGACTGCACTCCCCCAGGGCTTGCTTTTAAAATACCTACTCGCTTGTGCCACATCACCACCCTGGTTCCAACCATTGACCCAGGTATTCAATAGCAGCTCCAGAGACGTCTTTGCCAATATAATCCTCCATGCTTATCCCCTGAGTTCACTTCCCTAAGTGTCATATACCTTTCAGAAAACCCCTGCAGCTAAACCTCATTGCCAAACCATGAGTGATGAATCCCATGTTTGCAACACTGTGGGAAGCCAAACAATGCCTCCAAAACCGAGCCACTCAGGGGGTTAGCATCGGACAATGCATTCCTCACCCTCCCCTGGGCCCGCACTATCTATCCTGTATGTTCTCCTACAGATCCAGTGACTCCTGTTGGCCATCACCTCCAGCCCATCACCTCCACCTCCTTCACCTTTAAACATCTCCACACACACAAAAATAACCAACATAATTGTAATGAATTAAAATTACATAGGGGGAGGCGATGTGGCTCGAGCAGTTTAGTGCCTGCTTCCCATGGGAAGTCCCGGGTTGGGTTTCCAGTGCCTCCTAAAAAAAATGAAAACAAACAACAGAAAAAAAAAAAAAAAAAAAACAACAAAGGGGGGGGGGGGGGGGTCAGTGGTTGAGCACCAGCTTCCCACATATGAAGTCCTGGGGTTTTTTTTAAGTTTTGCCCCCAGTTCCCTAAAAAAAAAAATTATATAGGGGATTTTCACAAACACATGCTGCCTCAGCATCTCAGGTTCTCTTTTTTAGGTCCCTCAGTGACCATCCTGTCACCTGCCTATCATAAGCAGACTGCTTCTCCTTCTTTTCCTTGCATCCTACCTGGGTTTTCACCTACGTAAAAGTCAAATTCAAACTCCCTAATCCTCACTCTTCCTTGACCAATCACTAAAGCTCCACCAATATAAAATGATAAAGGCATGTCCCCATGCTTTTCTGGGGTGTACACAGCTGCAAACCACCACAATTTGAGAGTGAAGTAAGTCATAGATTATCTAAACACAAATAAAGCATACCAGAAATCATAAGAAATTCAGATAAGATCTAGGTTGAATAAAATAGGAACTGGTTAGAAACTTGGGATCCTATTATATTCATCAGAAGGTGTAATGGGTGGAAATTCTTGACTTTTAAAATATCTTACTTTGTTCTCTAGGCTTGAAAAAAGAAACAAAAACATGGGCACTAAGGGATTAATAAAACACCTGTTTCTGTTTGTGCTTTTCAACACCAACCTGGCTCTGAATGAGCTAATAGCATCCAAACGTCTTGCTGACCATGGTGCTTAAAAGCAAGAATCTTAAAGGTATTGCATATTGTTTGACTCCATCTACACAAAATATTAATATAAATGAATTGAGAGTCGGAAACAGAGTAGCTGTTATGTATGGCAGGGGGAGGGTAGGGAAATTGAGAGGTGATTATTAAGGGGTAGAGTTTTTTTTTGTTGTTGTTGTTGTTTATTATTAATGGAGTAATGAAAAATTCCTAATATTGATTGAAATGATGACTGTACAACTCCGCAATTACCCTAAATACCATTAATTGTACACCTTAGATGGATTGTATGTGTTATGAATAGGTATCAATAACACTGATTTTTTAAAAATACAAGGTTCTTCACTAGATGGGTTGTCCAGATTTATAATAATTTTCCCCAATTTGTAAACAAAATAAAAATTTCAATTTCTTTGAAATCTTTAAACATTTATTCCAAGTTATTTATCATTTACAAGGCTTTCTTAGCCTTGTATTTAATCTCAAAATCTGTTTTTTTGTTTTGCTTTGTTTTGTTTTGTTCTGACATGTATATTGTCCCTTGCAAGATTTAATCTATGCATTTGCAATCATGACAAGCAGAAGAGAAATATGTAAAATGTTTTTTACACTTACACCAAAATACAAAATTATTGTGACATCAGAGAAAAAGACAGATGACTAGAGTGAAGGTTGGTTTAGAGATGCTAGACAAGGAAACTGGATCTCTTTTGCCAAAGAAAGCAAAAATTCGAGGAAAACTCTGGCCAAAAGTTATAGGAAAGGTCATAACTACCTTTTTCAGTTACAATAAGATTATTCTATCAATGTAACAAGAACTAATAGCATATGCAACACATACATTCATTTTCTTAGTAGTAAACATCAGCTGGGCATTTTATTTTATAGAAACAATATTGTATTAAAAGTCATTAAGTATTATTTCATAATAGTAGTAATGGAATATAAATCTATTAAAAGCAATTATGTTTATTGATTAAATTGATGTCCCTACTCTTTAGTATATTTTTTCAATGTAGGAGTCAGATTGAGCAAATATTTTTTTATTTCAATGATAGATTTAATGAACAAAAATGTTTCAAAGTCCCTAATGTTTTTAACTTGATCTAATTTCCTATTTTAGCAATTAAAAGTTGTGCATCTATTTAACCTCTGATGGGGGATAAATTCCCATGTGTTAATTGTAGGCACAGTGGCAGAGTACTTTTCCTTACTAGTGAAATTAAAATAAGACCTTCAGTAGACTTATTTTCTGGTATTAGAAATACTTATTTGACTTCCAGCCAGGATGGAATAAAAGTGACTAGATTTACTCTCCCACTTGAAACAACTGAGAAAAAAAGAAGAATGAAAAATAAGAGAAGAAAGAAAGAAAGAATGGAAGGAAGGAAGGAAGGAAGGGAGGAAGGAATGAAGGAAGGAAGGAAGGAAGGAAGGAAGGAAGGAAGGAAGGAAGGAAGGAAGGAAGGAAGGAAGGAAGGAAAGAAGGGAGGGAGGGAGGGAGGGAGGGAGGGAGGAAGGAAGGAAGGAAGGAAAGATAAAAGGAAACAACACATAGGAGACAAAGAAAACATATGATCTAAATAGCCCTTTTTAAAGGCAGAAATTGTTAGATTGGATACAAAGCAAGACCTTTGATATAAATCATACCATAAGTTGGTGAGTACGTGGAGGAACTGGGTCATTCCAGAGGTTACACTTATGCACTTCTCAGCAGGATCTCATTGACTGGTGGGTATTTAAAATAGTACAAACACTTTAGAAAACTGTTTACAAGTTTCTTGAAAAGTTAAATATATCCCAAACATATGTTACAGTCACTCCATTCCACAGCATGTCACCAAGAGAAATGAAAACTGTGTCCATAGAAAGACATGCATATGAATAAATATGTCTGAATTATTTGTAATACTCCAAATCTAGAAACAACCCAAATGTCCACCAACAGAAGAAGGGATAAATAAATCATGAGACATTCATACAAAAAGAATATCACTCGGCAATAAAAAGGCATGAACCAATATTTTGTTGAGAATTTTTTGTCTAGATATCATGAGAGATATCAGTCTATAGTTTTCTGTTCTTATTTATCTTTGTCTGGTTTTCATCCTAGAGTGATGCCAGCTTCATAACATGATTTAGGAAGTGTTCCCTCCTCTTCTACTTTCCAGAAGAAGTTGGATAAAATTGATATTAAATCTTTATTAAGTGATCTATAGCATTCTCTAGTGAAACCATCTGGACGTGGAGATTTCTTTCTTGGGAGCTTTATAACTAAAATTTGATTTATTTAATGCCTATAGGAATATTCAAACGATCTATTTCATCATGATTGAGATGGTTGGTTGTTAGTTTGAGTTGTCTGAGGAATTGGTCTATTTCTTCAAGTTTTCAAATTTACGAGATGGCCTAAGAAGCACATGAACATGACTCCCAGGGATGAGCCTCCCTGGCACCGAGGGATTACTACCATACACTAACTAGCAATGCAACTGGAAAAAGACCTTGACCAAAAGGTGTAAAGGGTAAAGACAAATGAGTTTATATGGCTAAGAGACTTCAAAATGAGTCAGGAGGTCATTCCAGAGGTTACACTTATGCACTTCTCAGCAGGATCTCATTGACTGCCACAGTAAATATTGCTTCAAATAGTAGGGATCCTAAAGGCTCTGGAGACATCCAGACACTATAGGCAGGGAAGACAGCTCAGGAGTTTGGTGCCCTGCCAGTGGGCCCTACTTTGGAATTTACACTCCCAGTATGATAGAGTTAGACTCAGTTGTGTTTTCCCTACACATGGCTCTGCTGCCCTTCTATTTGAACTTATAGTTAATACTAGAGCTGATGGTTGTACGTCCAAGAGACTTAAATCTTTGAGCTGTCCATGTGCCTGTTGGACCCCGAATCTTAACAGACTTGCAACACCCACTCCCTAGTTCATTGGACTCTAGTTCCCAGGACAACTAACAAGGAGATGATGCCTGACAACGACCATCTCAAGGAACAGAGAGAGTCTGCAACTACAAGCAAGAAATTCCCATCCATCTGCCCCATGGGATCTAAGCACCCTCTCAATTAGAAGAGGAGTAGACATCACCATACCAGAATCCTCAGGATTGGGGAATGGATGATAGACTAGAATAGACTTACAGTTGTTCTACTGTAGACTTGTAGTGCTCCTAGCAATAGAAGAATTTTTATCATTGATGTGGAGGCAGTGACCACTGGAAGTTCTGATGGGAGGGACTTGAGGATTATCCTGAATGACATTGCAATAACAGATGCAGGCCATTGTATATCTTGTAATAACTTGTAAAAATGTGCAGAAGAGAGTGTAAACTACAATGTAAACTATAATCATCGCTTAATGGCAATGGTCCAAGATGTGTTCATCAATTGTGGCAAATATGCCACACTAAAGAAGGATGTTGTTGATGTGGGAAAATGTGGAAAGGCTAGGGAGTGGAGCATATGGGAATCCCCTATATTTTGTGTGTAAAATTTATGTAATCTAAGTTTCTTTTTTTAAAAAAGTATATTTTTTAAAAAAGAAGCACATGAAAAGATGGTCAATATGGTTAGCCCCTACAGAAATGCAAATTAAATGCAACATGAAATATCACTATACATTTTCAAGAATGTCCAAAACAGAAAATACCTATAACAGCAAATACAGTCAAGGATGCAGGGAAACTGGATCACGTGGCACAGCAAAAAGAAGAATTTGAGTCATTGTGCAAATAGAGGATAGCACATTCCAGGCAGAGAGAACTGCTTGGGAGAGAACATACTATGTTTGAGAAAAGGGAAAAAGGTATGGAAGACTGACAGCAAACACAAGGTCTCTGAGGTAATGCTGGATATGATAAGTAAATTGTAAATCACACATAGCCATATACTATTTTATATATTTAATCTAAGAATACTAGGGAATGATAGAAGGGGTTCAATCAAGAAAATTATGACCATAAACTTTGGACACTATTATAAATTATTGTCTATGTATTGCATATCATTGTATAAGTTATATATACATGTGCATTGTTTATGTAATGTGTACTGTTGTATAAGTGTATCATTGAGTGTGTCACTTTTATATTATTGAATAAGACTATTTTGGTAATTTTATTAATAACAAATGATAAGGGACCAAGATAAGTTAGAAAGAGAACAGTAGAGAGTGTATTAAAGTAGTCCAAGTGAATGATGAATATAAGTTTTGCCTTTTGCTCCTTTCTTTTAGCCCGTTCTTAGAGCTTGTAATAGAGATATAGCTGCAGAATTGGAATAGCTTGAAGCCACATATACATAGCAGAGATTTGAAGCAACTCTTTATCTCTGATGATTTCATGGTGCTATATATCTTTCTTGAACTGTCTAGATCTCAATTTGTTTTTTTTTTTCATGAGAAAAAAAGACAAGCTAATTGAATCTGAATGCATTCTCAAGAATCTGAATGTATTCTCAACTAGTAAAGATAAGAAATTTGCCACAGGGATGAGGAAGTAAGCAGATAATATGCATATGATTTGCAAATTATTTTTATAAATCTACTGAATTAGCCAATAATCTTCCTTACACACTGCTCAAATGCAGCACGGGGCAAAGAGCAAACATCAAAATTTGTTCTTCCCTGGGGACACTCCTTGACCCTACTCAATGTCAACAAACTAGTTACTTTCAAAAACACAATGTGTAATACTGTGCACAAATGAACAATTTAATTTCTGATAAATTCAAGCAAACAAAAAGCTAACAAGCTCCTCAACTAACAAGTTCAGGATATTTGGTTTATAGCTAAGTTGTAAATCTAACACATGAGTTTTTTAACAAATCAAGTTTATTGATACATATTAATAAAGCATAAATAAAGCATAAAGCATCAATAAAGCATAAATCCAAACTGTACAATCCGTGATATTTGGTATAATCACATAGTTGTACATTCATCATTTCAGTCATATTAAGAGCATTTTCATTATTCCAATAACAGTGAAAAACAAAAATCAAACAAATAGAAGAAAAAACCTCATCACCTCTCCATCTCTCTGTGCTTCCCCTGCCATACATAGCTGCTATGCTGTGTCTATCTCTCTAGTTTATTTGTATTTATATTTTGTAAAAACAGCCCTATATATGCAATATCACACACTACTTCTTACTGGTAATTGCTTGGGAACTAAGAGTGCAACTTCCCATTACATTGAGGCTGGAGATTAATTTGGGGTACACAGTAGCCAATTGCACAAAAGATTAACCTTGCTTGGTCAGTGTGCATCAATGCCCTGTTAAAGAAACCTCTGGTTTATGGGGTCTGTTGCACAATGGAACTCTAATTGTACTGCTATTACTCCCTTTGAACACAGTGCATTGCTCTATTTTTATGAAATAAATAATAAAGCCTATAAAGTATGAAGAATACAAGGCTGTCACCAGATATTGATCTACAGCCAGCTTTATATTGGTGACAATAAATTAAATTTCATCTCTCCTCATTCCAAGCCAGGGAAAGAGAATAATAAATAACACCATCCTTTCTTCGAGGCATAGTTTTAGCTTTACATCACAATAAATACAATGATAACTTAAACAGTTTTTATTCCACACCCTGGACATTTTTATAGAATTTCAAATAGCTCGTAACTACCATTCTTCTTTTGTTATCTTGCCAAACACACCGTCAAAGCCTTAGTAAGAGATCCATTAGCACATTTATTTTATACCTTTCTCTTTTTCAATTAATTTTTGAAAATAGTGTTATATCTAAGCTCTGAGAGGAACACACAGAATGTTGAATATGTTTAACGCTTCCATTTCAGTTCCTGAATGCAGAAGAATGAAAAAATAACCTAAATCTGTAAGGGTAAAAGAAGGAATTAGAATATTTACTACGGTGTGAGTGTGTGACTAGGGTAAAGTACAAAACCAGAAAAGAGGAAAAAATCTAACATTCTTTTCTCCCACCCTGCTTAGTCTGTTTCCATCTTGCCCCTTGCTCACATTACTCTTTGCCTTTCTTAAAAGTACCACAAAACGGTACATAAATGAGGGGATTGAATTCTCAACTGTCCCTTATTAATGTGCAGATTTCAAACCATAGGTTAACATGAGACTCTTAGAGCGTGAGGACTAGGGAGGAAAGTTGGAAAATTTTTCTCCAAATTCTTTTCCTCCTTCTCTAAACACTTCTTCTTAGTGTTCTCTGCTAATATATTTCTAAATGTCTTTGTTTTCATCATATAAGCGAGCTTATATTTATTCATGTCTCAAAATACTGTCTACATAGAAACAACTCCCAAATCCATATATCCATCCTTCATCTCTCTTCTAAAATCTAGTTTAGATCCAAAGATCTGACTGCCTATTTGCTATACCCATTCCAATGTGCCCTGGAAAACGCCGGTTAACAAAAATGATTCTAAATTTTTAATTGCACTCTATGAACTTACATCTACATTCATTTTCCCATTTGGTGAATATCATGACCATTCAAATAATAGATGTTAGAGACTAAGATGAACATTGATATGTGTCAATCTCATTCCCCACCCATAATCAATTACAGTATTCTACTTGAACTCTTGACACTACCAATCTCACCTCTAGCAGTTCATCTTGTTTCCATTCTGACTTCCCTCCAGTCCTCTACACCACCACAGCCATATTCAACTGCTGAAATGAAAATTTTATGACATTACTTCCCTAAAACAGGGCCTACAAAGCACAGCATAATCGGTTTCCTGACTAAAACTCTAGCTTAACCTCAAGTTTAACTTTTCCTTTATTGCAGTCATTAGTTCTATTTAACAATTATTTCTGAGTTCTCCTGAGCACACATTAGGATTATACTTCCTAGGTCCATGAAGATAGGCATGGCCACATGATTTTCTTTGGACTATTAAATATGGTCATAAGTAATACTTGTCACTCACATTCTTTATTAGCCAAATACAATTTGTCATTCTCTTACCACTAATATTCTAGATGATATAAAAAAGTATGTATAGATCAAATAGGGGGTATTTAGTGGGCAATGGAAGTGTTCTCCATGATCTTGCAATGATGGACACAGGCGATATCAAATATCATCAAAATATATAAAAGTGTATGGTCTAAAATGTAAACCATAATGTAAACCATTGACTATGGTTAGTAGCTATATTTCTCTATGTGTATATCAGTTATAACAAAGGTACCATTCACATATAAAAAGGTATTAATAAAGGAAGGGAAAGAAGGCAAGGATGTTGGGTATATGAGAGTCCCCTGTATTCTGTGTGCGACTTTACTGTGACCTAAAACTTCTTTGAAAACAAAAGGAAAAATAGTAAGACAAGGGGGAAGAAATGGAAGAAAATGCCATCGTACAGACAAGACACCAGATATTACAGTGATGAAAGGCAAAATATCAAAAAAATTTTAAAAATATATTTCATTATTTTTTAATATCTCAATCTTTTAATTTTATTTTTAATTTTTAAAAATTTTTATGTGTTTTATTTCTTATATTTAAACTTATCATTATCATTTCATTTTCCTGTTAATTGTATTTGGGTATTTTAATGGCTTCATTTTTGAAGGAACTTTGGATCACAGAAGGATTACAACTGGGGCAGGGGAGGATCATTGGTGTGGGGTGTCAGGGATGGGGGATGCATGGGAGGAGGGTCACCTGGGCATACATATAAGATATATAAAAATGTTCAAATGTTCACAAGGCATTGTCATAGTGGGTGGAGGCTGACACAATAACAGAGAATATTGAATTCCCATCCTGGAGAGTTCTACCATATTCTCTAATGGTGCAGCAACTGTCCCCCAAGTGCAGGGGCAATGCTTGGTGAAGGAGGACGATCCATTGATAGGCCCTTGATATTGATGACTAAGCTTATGAGCCTTTGCTCTTGAAATTGAAACTTAGCCTACTGTTATGGGGTGCCTAAGGGTTGCCACCTGAGAGCCTCCTTGTTGCTCAAATGTGGCCTCTTTCTAAGCCAAACTCAGCATATGAATGCATTACCTTCCCCCCAACGTGGGACATGACTTCTGGTGATGAACCTCCCTGGCACCGAGGGCTTGCTACCAAGCACCAACTAGCAAGGCAACTGGAAAAAGACCTCAAATAAAAGGGGGAAAAGGTAAAGGCAAATGGGTATGTACGGCTAAGAGACTTCAAAGTGAATTGGGAGGTAGTCCCAGAGGTAACACTTACGCACACCTCAGTAGGATCTCACAGACTGCCAGAGTGAATATTACCCCAAATAGTGGGGCTCCTGAGGGCTCTGGAGACACCCAGGTCCTATGGTCAGGGCTGATAGCTCTGGAGTTTGGTGCCTTGGCAGTGGGCCCTAGTTTGGAGTTTGTGCTCCTGAGAATGACAGAGTTGGATTCAATTATGTCTTCCCTACACATGACTCATCTGTCCCTTCTATTTAAACTTATACTTAATGCTGGAGTTTGTGGGTGTACATCCAAGAGACAAGAATCTTTGGGCTGTCCATGTCCTAGCTGGGCCAGGAACCTCAGTGGAGTTGCAAAACCTACTCTACAGCTAATTGGACTCACCCAGGACAACTAACAAGGAAATGATGATGGACAACAACCATCCCAAGGAACAGAGAGAGTCTGCAACTGCAAGCAAGATAGTCCTATCCCTCTTCCCCATTCAATAAAAGCCTCCTCTCAATTAGAGGTGGAGTGGACATCACCATCCCAGAATCCTCAGGATTAGGGAAAGAACTATGGACTAGTGTGGACTTTACTGGTATTCTACCGTAGACATTTTGTGATTCTAGCAATGGAAGAAATTACAACACTGAAGTGGAGCCAGTGGCCACTGGAGGCTCTGGGGGGCAGGGAGAGGGAAAAACAGTTGTAATATGGGGGCTTTTTCAGGACTTGGGAATTGTCCTGAGTGACATTGCCATGACAGATATAGGCCGTTTTATATCATCACATAACATGTAGAACTGTGTGGAAGAGAGTGTGGTCTACAATGTGAACTATGGTCCGTGCTAGTGGCAAAGCCCCAGGATGTGTTTATCAATTGCAATGAATGGGCTACACTAATGAAGGATGTTTATGTGGGAGGGTGTGGGGGGTTTGGGGAGCGGGGCATAAGGGGATCCCTATAGTTTTTTGTAACATTAATGTAATCTAAGTATCTTTTAAAAAGTAAAAAAAAATTATTTAAAAAATATGTAGTATAAGAAATAAACATTCATAATTTTAAGCTGTTGAGATTTGAAGACTGCTTGTTAAGGACACAAGCTGTAACCCATCTTCCTTCCTTATTTTTTTATCATGGCCAACCTTCCATTCAAAGGACATTCAAACTACTTTATATTTCTGGACAATTGCATATTTTTTCTTCTGTCTAATATGCTCTCCCCATCTCTTTCCTAATCATTTAACCTCACCTGGATAGTTCTGAGTTATCTTCCCCATATCAGCTTAAATGAGAATTCCACAAGGAGGTTTCTAATGTACTGCATTGTGTAGTCTCATAATCCCTGTATTTTTAAAGTACTTGTTAAACGTCTAATTTATATTGTTATTTGTGAAATTATTTTTAATTAGATGTTTATTTTATAAATATTTAGACTGTGAACTCCTTGAGGGCAGGAGCCAAGTCTGTCTTGTTCAGAAGGATAAGTAAATAAATAAAATCAATTTGAAGTAATCTACAGTAGAAAATAGGGAGTGCTGTTTTTCTATACAAAGTGATATTTGATAAGATACGTCTTTATGATACTGTGTGTCACATTAAATTCACCAGTCAGAGATCTTCTGTGGGAAGTTTTGCTTCAAACAATTGATAACCATTAAGAAGCTCGTTGATTTCAGACCCTTGGGCTGGTAGAGCGCTTTGTGCACTCTCCCAGGATTACTCAAGATCTGGGGCAATTATTTTTATGATCTTGCTTGTCTACATACCATGTGCACACCTTTGTGTAAATTACTATAGTTGACTAGCTAGTGGAGTAGAAGTTTGTAGAATCTGCTAATTGAATAAGTTACTTAAGTAAAGGTGAGAATGATGTGAATAAAATGAAGAAGTAACCTAAGAATTATACATTTTCAAAAGAGAGGGAGAGAGAATGCAACTGGTTGAGGAAATATCAGGAAAGGATTCATGAAATATTCCTTGAAGCATGGTTCAGATGACAGTGACATTGAAAATGCCATGATCATTGGAGTCACAAAAGCACTTAGCAGATTTAAAACCTTAGATAGATTCTTAAATATTTGAATCTCTGTTTCCTTGTTTGCAAAATAGACAGGACTATCACTGTTTTACAGATTTATATGACATTGAAATTACACAATGTCCATTCTGGTACCTTATATAACTATTATTTATTAGTGCTTTCAGCTTACAATATTTTTCTTTTCTTTTTCTTTCCTGAGGTCAAATCCAACCAAAAGAAATAAAGCAGTTAGGAAGATAGAAATCAAGATATCAGCTCATTTTACAGACAAAATCTTGGTTGAATGTGGTGGTTGGATTATGTAACAATGAGTTTCCTAACAGTGAACCCCAGGATTAGCAAGACTTACAGAAGCAGTCCTCAGACTGCAGATGTCTTGGATATGGAGTAGAAGCTTTATAATTAAGCACAGCTTAACATGCAGCTAAGAACAGGCAAAGCAAACAGCCTCTGGAGGCAATTTCATTCCAAAGTATAAGAGAAGAAGATGCTGAACCACGTGTGTGTATTGTCGTCTCCAAATCCTGCAATCAAATAAATTGCTTCCTTTCTAGGGAAAAATAAAAGAGGACTCAACAGAGACACTCAATGAAAGAAAACATGAAAAGTGGTGACAAAATGGCTCTTCCTAATATTTCCAATCTTGCGATACTCTTAACCTCTTGAAATTAAAATAATAATAATAATAATAATAATAATAATAAGCCTCTTGCCATCTTTGAGTGAGGCCATCACCTTAGCAAAGATCAACATTTTACTACCACAGTCCTGCTCCCCCCACACCAAATATTGCTCGTTTTTTCTTTGGTTGCACCTCCTGCGGCCACAGATGTAGGTGTTCTTCACCTGTAAGGCTTTTGCAATGGGTCAGAGAGTTTATTTATTACACTTTACAGATACTTTTATCCAGGACTCATTCCTTACTTGAATTCTTATCTCAAGCAGGCCCATCATACAAAATAGCCTATAAAGGTTTTGAAATGAAATTAAAGGAACTTAAGGTATTCTAATAATAAATCGCCAACATTTGATTATATGTCTTTTCATATTATGACTTCCTAGGGGGAGTTAGCATCCAAAATCTAGGTCACTTTGAAATTTACAATCTAAAGGAGGTAAAGTTCAAATTTCAATCCCCCTGCTCTTTTGAGTTAATATTCAAAGAAATTAAAATCTAAAATTTACACCACCCAGTTTCATAGTTTGCTGAATCTTGGCTGGATGAGGTCTAGATTCTGTAACAGAGTTGGGGTCTTTCTGAACCGCAGCCTTGGCTGCCTGACTTTAGAATGAATGCGGTTTGGCCAGGGGGAGATAATTTATATTCATCCATGTCCAACCCATGACGAACCTCACTTCAAAGTATTCAAGGGTTTATGCACAATTACAACATAGCTCTGGCCTTGCTTCCAAAAATTTAGATGAATTTTGTAGGGTAGGACAGGAGCTTTATCAGTAATTTCTCCTGCGTAGATCAGAGTGATTGTGGGAAGATGATGGAGGAAACTCTGGAAATCAGTCCCTCTACCAAAATAACTATTGAACTGACAGGAAATATCTGAATCAACTACTTTGAAACTTCAGGGTCTACAAGGACATTGTGCTACCTCCCGGGAGCAGTGGGAAGAAGAGGTTTCTAATTTTCGATAAAGACCTTTACTTCAGATCCCTGGGTGCCTGCTCTGGGGGTGGCTATTGTTCCACTCCCACCGGAGCAAATGTGGCAGAGAAATCTTAAAGACGGTAACATTCCCCAAAACAATGGAAAAATTTTTAAGGGCTGCACTTACTGGGCAAGTGCTGAAATAAGAAAACCAAGCTTCAAAAGCCACAGAAGAAACTCCTGGTGCCCTTGTGCCCTCTCCCCTATCCCCTCCACAGCACAGGGTGGAGCCAGCTTGCTCTCCTATTGGGGGTCTGTGGTTCCATTCCAGAGGGAGCTGAGTGGCCCCGTGTATATACTGAGGTATATGTATGTCAGTGCCAATCAGTCTGGGGGAAATCTGAGAGACTGAGCCTGGAACACTGGCTTGTCCTCCCAGAGTTTGTCTGGGGGCAGGGAGGCTACTTGCAGACAGCTGGGACAGTGTGAGAACCAAGTTGAAATGTACTAGGGCAAATGACTATCTACATTCTACGTTAGTTACTGGAAAGAGCTCCCAGGAGTGGGGAGGAGATCTGTTCCAGAGGGAGTAGAGGGGTGTTCACTCAAACTACTGTGGGCTGTAAACAAGAAATTCCTAAGGCTTCTAGGAACTACAAGCCTTTGGCTTCACATAGGTTCATTTAAGATAAAGAGGACCCTGCACTACTCATCTGACTTGGGCTGATCTACTCGGTAGGGCAGCTAAACTCTGAAAAAGGCCACTAACCAAAGTACAGTCATTTTGAAAAAAGAGTGAAAGATGCTTTTTGCCTTGGTTTATTGGCTGTGATTAGCTCCTGGTAGTCAAGAAAATCTCTGTCTTATCATTAGCTGGATACAAACTTAAAGGACAGCTCAGGGACTAAATGCCAGAGTTAACATTTTAAAATACTTAAATGTACAGTGTGCATCAAAAGATTACAAAACACACAAAGAAACAGGAATGATAACCCATTCAAAGGAACAAGATAAAAGTCCAGAATACATAAATGAAGAGGACCAGACTCTAGATGAACTATATAGAGACTTTAAAATAATGATCCTCAATGTGCTGAGGGAGATAAAGGAAAACATGGAGAAAGAACTAAAGGATATGAGGAAAACAGTGGATGAATATGGCAATCTCTCCAGAGAAATACCGGAGATGAAGAACACAATAAGGAATGAACTCTTTGTTAGATGGTTTCTACAGCACATTGGAGGTGGGAGAAGAAATAATCAGTGAATCCAAAGTCAAGACAAATGAAATGATTCAGGATGAGAAGCAAAAAGAGAAAGGAATGAAAAGGAATGAACAGAGACTAAGAGACCTGTAGGACACCATCAAACATACCAATAAATGTATTATGGGAGTCCCAGAGGGAGAAAGAAGACAGAAAGGAGCAGAAGGAATATTCAAAGAAATAATGGCAGAAAATGGCCCCAATTTAACAAAGACATGGATATGCACATTCAAGAAGCCCCAAAGATACCAAACTGGATATATTTGAGGAGAAACATTCCATGGCATATAATGATCAAATTGCCCAATTCCAAGGACAAGGAGAGAGTTCTGAAAGCTGCAAGTGAAAAGCAATGATTTATGTACAAGGAAATCTCAATAGGATTAAGTGCCAATTTCTTATCAGAAACCATGGAGGGAAGAAGACAGCAATATAAAACATTTAAAGTGCTGGAAAAAAACAATTGTGAAACCAGAATTTTATGTCTAGTAAGACTATCTTTCAAAAATGACAGAGATTATGACATCCTAGATAAACAAAATCTGAGGGAATTTGTCACCATTAGACCTGCCCTACAAATAATGCTAAATGAATTCAGACTGAAAGGCAAAGACACTAGACAGTGGATCAAAACAGCATAAGGAAATGAAGACCTCTGGTAAAGGTAACCATAAGGGTAACTATTAATGTCAGTATTATTATTGTAGTATATTGTTTGTTATCTTAGTCCAGCACAGTTGCTAAAATGCAAATGCATAAAATGTAGGATGAATTGATGGATTTGGACATAATGTACAAAGATATAACTTATAACAAGTACAAAAAAAGGTAGGGGATGGAAGGCTATAAGAACAGTGTATGTTATTGAAGATAAGTTTGTATCAAAGCAAATATTATTGTTTTAGATTTAGGATGTTAAATTTTAACCCCATGGTAACCTTGAAAAATTCTTGAGAAAAATATCTTCAGAAAGAAATTAGAAGGATCTAAAATGATACATTGCAAAAAGACAAATACATGCTGAAGTAGGCATTAATGAAGAATTGAGGATAAAAATAAAGTTAAAAGAATTACAAACACAAAATAGTAAGGTGGCAAAAGGATGTACTGCATTATCAGTAGTTACTTTAAATGCAAATTGATTAAATTCCCCAGTCAAAAGGCAGAGATTGGCAAAATTAAAAGCACATCCCAATTATATGCTGTTTATAAGAGACTCACCTAAATTCAAAGACATAAATTGGTAGAAAGTGAAAGGATAGAAAAAATATATACCATGTTAGTCGTAACCAAAAGATAGATGGGGTAGCTATACTAACATGAGAAAAAATAGAATTTAAGTCAAAAACAGTTACAAGGGGAAAACAAGGTCACTATGTACTGATAAAGGGGCCAATTCAAAGCGGAGACAGAACAGTTATAAATATGCATGCGCCTAACAGCAGAGCTTCAAAATATATGGAACAAATATTGACAGATTTGAAAGGGAAAATAGATGATTCTACATTAATAGTGGGAGATTTCAACACACTATTTTCAAAAATGGATAGAATACCTATACAGAAGATCAATAAGGAAATAGAAGACTTGAATGATAGTCTAAACCAGTTAGACCTAAAAGACATATATAAACACTTCACCCAATAGCAGCAGAATACATATTGATCTCAAGTGCAATGAATCATTCCCCAAGATAAACCATAAGTAGGTGACTAAACAATTCTCAGTAAATTAAAAAATATTGAAATCATACAATGTATCTTCTCTGACCACAATTAATGAAGCTAGAAATAAATAACAGAGGGAAAAATGGAAAATTTAAGAAATATGTGGAAATTAAAAATCGTACTCTTAAACAACCTATGGGTCAAAGAAGAATTCACAAGGTTTTAGGAAATATTTTCAGTTATGTGAAAATAAAAACACAACATATCAAAATATATAAACATATGGAATACAGCAAAAGCAGACTAGACAGGGAAATTTATAGCTTTGAATGCTTACATTAAAAAGAAGAAATATATCAATCAGAAACATAATCTCAAAACTTGAGGAACTAGAAGTGAAGAACAAACTAAACCCAAAGTGAGCAGAAGTAAAGGAATAAAAAATATTATAGTGGAAATAAATGAGATAAAGAATTTAAAAACCAACACAATCAACAATACTAAAAGTTGGTTCTTTGAAAAGATCAACAAACTTGACAAGAATTTAGCTAGACTGAGAAAGAGAAAAGAGGGATCATGCAAATAATAAAATCAGAAATGAAAAGAGGAGCATTGCTACTGACCCCACAAAAAAGAAAAGGACTGTAAAAGGATACTATGAAGAACTGTATGACAAAAAATTAGATAATCTAGATTGAATGGGCAAATTCCTGAAACATGCAAAATACCTACATTGACTCAAGAATAAATAGAAGTCAACAAACCAATAATTAGTAAACAGATTGAATCAATAATCAAAAACTTCCCAACAAAGAAAAGCCCAGGGCCAGATAGCTTCATAGGGGACTCAAGAAAACATTCCAAAAGGAATTAACATCAATCCTGCTCAAAATATTCCATAAAATCGAAAAGGTGGTAATACTCTAACTCATTCAATGAGGCCAACATTACCCTCATATCAAAGCCAAATAAAGATATCACAAGAAAGGCAAACAACAGACCAATATCCCTTATGAATATAGATGCAAAAATTCTCAAGAAAATACTAGCAAACTGAATCCAACAGTAAATTGAAATAGTTTTATATCATGATCAATTTACCCCATGTATGTCAGATTGGTTCAACATAATAAAGTACATTAATGTAATACACTACATTAAAAGAACAAAGGAAAATAAAAACACATGATTATCTCAATTGTTGCAGAAAACACATTTAACAAAATCAAACACCAATTCTTGACAAAAACAAAACAAAACACTTAGCCAACTAAGAATAGAAGCAAACATCCTGAACATTTGATAAAGAGCATATATGGGGAAGTGGATGTGGCTCAAGCGATTGGGCTCCCATCTACCATATTTGAGGTCCCAAGCTCATTTCCTGGGGCCTCCTGGTGAAAGTGAGCTGGTGCACTGAGAGCTGGCCCATGCAGAGAGCTGGCCCATGTGGAGAGATGGTGAAATAAAAAGAGACAAAGAGGAGAGACAATGAGAGACACAACAAACCAGGGAGCTTAGGTGGCTCAAGCGATTGCATGCCTCTCTCCCACACTGGAGGTGCCAGGATCGGTTCCTGGTGCCTCCTAAAGAGAAGATGAGAAGAGAAGACAAGCAGACACAGAGAGCAAGACAGTGAGCATAAAAAACAAGGGGGAGGGGAATAAATAAATAACATAAACCTTAAAAAAAGAGAGCATATATGAAAAACCCACAGCTAACCTTATACCCAATGGTGAAAAACTGATGGCTTGCTAAGATCAGAAACAAGACAGTGATACCCACGGTCATCTCTGTTATTCAGCATTGAATTAGAAATTCTAGCTAGAGAAATTAGGCAAGAAAAAGACATAAAAGTCATCCAAAGTGGAAAGGAAGAAGTAAAACTTTACTTATTTGCAGATGACATGATTCTCTGTACAGAAAATCCTGGAAAATCTACAACAAAGTTACTAAAACTAATAAATAAATTCAGCAAAGCAGTAGGGTTCAATATCAATACACAAATATCAGTAGTGTCTCTATATACCAGTAATGAACAATCTGAAGTAGAAATCAAGATAAAATCCATTTCTAATAGCAACTAAAATAATGAAATATCTAGGAATAAATTTTAACAAGGATGTTAAGGTCTTGTCCACAGAAAACTATAACACATTGCCAAAAGAAATTCAAGAAGGCCTAAATAAATGGAAAGACATTCCATGTTAATGAATTGGAAGACTAAGAGTCAATACAATCACAATCACAATTCGACCAGTCTCTTTGCAGAAATAGAAAAACCAGTCATCAAATTTATATGGAAATGTGGATGACCCCAAATAGCCAAAGCCATCTTAAAAAAGAATGAAGTCGTTGGAAGACTTGCACTTTTCAACCTTTAAACTTATTACAAAGCCCAAGTAATTAAAACAGCATGGTACTGGAACAAAGGATATATAGTCAATGGAATTGAATCGAGAGTTCAGGCGTCAACCCCACATTTATGGCCAACTGACTTTTGACAAGGGTGCCAAATCCACTAAATGGGGAAAGAATAGTCTCTTCAAGAATCGGTGCTGGGAAAACTGGAAGTCCATGTGCAAAAGAATGAAGGAGGACCCCTCCTTCACACTATACACAGAAATCAATTCAAAATGGATCATAGACCTACCGATATGTAAGAACCAGAACTGTAAAACTCATACAAGGAAACATAGGGAAGCATCTTCAGGACCTTATGTTAAGCAATGTTTTCTTAGACTTTACACCTAAAGCATAAGCAACAAAAGAAAAATAGATAAATGGGACTTCATCAAAATTAAAAACTTTTGTGCCTCAAAAGACTTCATCATGAAATTAAAAAGACAACCTAATCAATGGGAAATATACTGGGAAACCACATATCTAGTAAAAGTTTAATATCCAGTATATATATAAAGAAACCCTACAACTCAACAATAAAAAGACAATCCACTTTAAAAATGGGCAAAAGACTAGAACAAACATTTCTCCAAAGAAGATAATCAAGTGACCAAAAAACAAATGAAAAGATGCTTAACATTACTTTGTATTAGGGAAATACAAATCAAAACCATAATAAGATACCATTTCACACTCAGTAGAATAGTAACAGTTAAAAACCAGAATATAACAAATGTTGGAGTGGATCCAGAGAAATAAGAACATTAATTCACTGTTGGTAGGAATATAAAATGGTGCAGCTGCTATGGAAGAGAGTTTGATAGTTTCTCAGAAAATTAAATACAGAATTATCATATGACCCAGCAATCCCACCGCTAAGTATATATTCCAAAAGATTTGCAATCAGGGACTCAAACAGATATTTGAACATCAGTGTTCATAGAGGCATTATTCACATTTGCTAAAAGTTGAAGTAACTCAAGTGTCCATCAACTGATGAACTGATAAATAAAATGTGGTATATACATACAATGGAATATTATTCAGCAGTAAAAAGGAATGAAGTTCTCATATATGGGATGATATGGATGAAACTTGAAGACAGCATGTGGACTGAAATAAGCCAGGCACAAAAGGACAAATATTATAAGACCTCATTGATATGAAATAATCAGAATAACCAAACTCACAGAGTCAGAATCTATAGTATAGGTTACCAGGAGATTGGGTGGGGTAGGGAAAGAGGAGTCAATATTTAAATTGTACAGAGTTTCTTCCGGTGTTGATTGGGAAGTTTTGGTAATGAATTGGAGTGATGGTAGCACAACATTGTGGACATAACTAACAGCCCTGAATTATATATGTGAGTGTGATTAAAAGTAGAAGTTTTAGGTTGAATATATGCTACTAGCATAAAAATTTCAAAACAACATTGATCTGTACAATGCAGAGTGAACCCTGTTTTAAAAGATGGAACGTAGTTAGTTAATAGTACAATTATAAAAATGTTCTTCATGTATTTAAGAAATGGACCATACTAATGCAAGGTGTTAATAATAGATTGGGAAATGGGAATATGTATATTACTTTATGCATGATTTTTCTGTAAACGTACTACTTCTCTAATAAAAAAAGAATAGACCAGAGCACATATTCTCTGCCAAAAGGCAGATCTTAAAATTGAGGGGGGAAGGACAGAAGCGGGTTGGGAGAAGAGTGGGGAAAAGGGGAATGAGTCACATTGCTCAGCTCCTCTCTGAAAATCCCCTGTCAAAAAAGTCAATCCTCTTTTCTTGGGAAACAGTAAATGAAGAGATTAAAACAAAATCAAACAAAACAAAACAGGCACACATGTTGTACTAAAGGATGTCAAGTGACATGGAAAAAGGAGCAGGGAAAAACAATTTTTTCTGTAATATTGTAAATAACTGGAGAATTTGAGGCAGTGGGATCAATGTGATTTGGCAAATAATTGGATGTAGAAGGTGGAAGATTTTATAATGTTCTGTCTCATCTTCCACTAATTAAGTAATGCATCTTGTCTGTTTTATCAAAGCTATATTTCTGCTTCATCTTCTGTCAAAGTACTTGGATTCCCTTATATCCTCCTCCTCTTCAGATTTCTGATTACATGTTAATCCCCTTTACTTTAGTGCATGAGGCTATTAGCCCAGGAATTTGCTACTGAATAAATTAGTGTTTTCATTCTTGTACAATGGTTCCGTTTTTAAACTGCTATTCTATAGCGATGATAACAACCTTAAATTGTTTTGTAGCTATTTTCTCCACAGATTTTCACTTTTGGAAGTAAATTTTGAAACTTGTAAGATTTATGATTTATGGCCTGCCTCTGAGTGCATGCGGTGATGAAACATATCACAAGGGACCCTGGAGATTTTATATCTCTCATAGGCTTGATAACATGTATGAATTGTCAAGAAACTATTTTAATAATTACAATATTTTAAACCAATTTTAGTAGCACTGACACAAGCAAGCAATTTTTAAAATATTAAACAAAAATTACTTTCCATTTATTATTTCTTTAGTTATATGAATAAATGTGTGAATTAATAAAAAAGTGAAACCTATGAACTGAATTTCTAAGAATACAAAACCTTGTACTAGATGAGAAATTGTATTGTTTAGCTCTGAGTTGGATGTCCTGCATTGGTAGAACAGTATTTTGTGGTAATTTCATTTTTTGAAGCTTTCCACACATCTGAGGATTATCCTAGCAAATACAATTCTATTAGAGGGAAACACAAAGCAAAATAAGGATATTGAATTCAACAACAGACATTGCCATTTAAACGATGTAGCATTCTTTTCAATATACCATTTCATTTATTCATTTATCTCTTTAATTCTTTTTGTCAGTGTTAACAGATTAGCATTTACATTCAGGGGGAAAAAGGCACTTCAGAGTTATATGTGAGATTCTGGTTTTTAAAAAAAGTATTTTCAACACATCTTTTATTTCCTAATGTGTGTTTGTGGCACAAAATTAACCTCATCATGAAAATGTCCAGTCTAATGCTTACATTTGAAGTATTTAAAACCCAAAAGCTAACTCCTTTTGTCTCTAGAGCGTGATTTTTTATTTTTCAGGTTTTTTCCCTTAAAATGAACCAAGCTTTTCTAGAGTTGACAGAGTTCTCTGTACCCAAGAAGTGAGGCTCCAAATGAAGTAAAGAAAGCAATCTACACCTAAAAAATCTGTATCAGAAAAGAATATTTGGAAACAAATGGAAACTTGAGACAAAATATCAGTGAAAATTTTGCTTGAATATAAGCAAAGCTGTGCAGTTAAAAGTAGCCTCATTATTCTAAGAACATTGAAAGGAATTGTCTAATTAATTCAGGAAACATAACATGCTGCAATTTCAGCATGTCAAGATTCAATATCCTTTTATGCATTTAAAAGAAAAATGAAAATATACTTTTCTTAGATTTATTTATTTATTCATGCACTCATAGCTTTTTTTTTTTTTTTTTGGTAGTACAGATTTTCTTGAAATCCTAATTTGTTTAAATTTTAAACCAAAAAATCCAGTTAATATTTAATAAATCATGAGTTTCTTAATTGTAAAAATTTCACATAACTTTTATAAAGGCAAAGATAGTCATTATGTTGATTGTCAATACAAAAGATGATGCAGAATAAAAGATGGCATTTACTCTCATAAAATCTGACATATTTTAGACAATTGCAAATAAAATTTTATTGCACATAAAAGTCCATACTTTTTATGTTTGGCAATTGCTGCCTACTACTTTTTTATATTCTGTCAATAAGTTTTTATTGATCACTTTTCATTTAAATGATTCCATAAGGGAATAAAGAGTAAAACATAGATTCTCTTTGTCAAGGAGCTAACAAGTAATTGAACATACATGCATATATAGCTTTTTTCATATTATTTTGTGATTTGTTTGTGATTTTATAAATTCTGATTTACATTTAGGTTTCAATTTGTTAATTTTTAATGCACAATTCTGCATCCAACCATGATTTATTAATTTGTACCATAATTGCCTTACTGCATAGACAAATAGAAAACTGAACAAAATATATAAAACAACTATTTTCTGAGTTTTCAATAACAGTCGGGCCTAACTGTGTTTGCTGAGAGAAGGGAAACAATTGAGGTGAGCCCTATAGTTGTCCTGCTTTCTGCCTTTAAGGCACATTCTGCTATGCTCAGAGGGGAGGGAAAATCTAAAAAGAGCAAGGACGTTTTGCTGAGTTGAAAATATAAAGATCAGAATTTAGGGAAGCTGTGGCAGTGGAATTATTCAGACCATGTATCAGAGGAGAAAGGATCTCCATACTGACAGAAAACCAGAAATCTCTATAGTAGATAATAAGCTTTGCAAACATAGAGTGAAACTCCATGAGAAAAAAACAAAGAAAAACTACCAGGTCACTGTAAGCTGGAGAATTCCTAGAGATCACTGAGGGTGGGAACACTTTGAGTCCCACAACTGAGAATGCAAGCACTAGAAACTCCACATCGCTCTCACCTTAGTTAGGTGATCTCACCTAAGATGGCCTGAAATAAGCTTTGCTCTTTACCTGCTCTAGCAAACTGTAAAAACAAGCTTCAAAAGGATAAATTTGATTTTCAAGTAACTTAACTGTGTGCAAAGAACAAACATCAAAAATTTTCAATACGGGCAAAATGTCAAGTCACTCAAGGACGTTCCAACGTCCAGAACCTGATAAAATTATTCTTAGACTATCAAAACAATGGCTAAAACCAGGAGAAAAAAAATCAGTCAACAGAAAGAAACACAGGAATTACAAAGATGATGGATTTAGCATATATTGACCTTGAAACAACCATATAAATACACTCATAGATGTAAAGAAAAAGATGAAGATAATGAGCAAAGAAATAAAAGATATAAAAAAGAAGTAAATGGAATTTAAAGAGTTGAAAAATATAATATCAGATATGAAAGTCACAGGATGTGCTTAATAGTAGAGTAGTCATTGATCAATGAACTTGAAGACATAGCACTGGAAATTATCCAAATTGAAACATGCAGAAAAAATTTAAAACCATTAAAAAATAAAAAGAGCAGCAGTGATCTTTGAGACAATATCATGTATGTGTATAATTACAGTTTGAAAAAAAGAGGCAAGGAACAGACTGCAAAAAAATATTTGGAGAAATAATGGTATAATATTTTTTTTATTTGATGAAAACTATAAAACCAAAACCCAGGAGCAATACAAAGAAAACTACAGGGAGTCCCTTTATAAAAACATTGCTGAAAA
Source organism: Tolypeutes matacus (assembly GCA_026826555.1). Classification (NCBI taxonomy): domain Eukaryota; kingdom Metazoa; phylum Chordata; class Mammalia; order Cingulata; family Chlamyphoridae; genus Tolypeutes; species Tolypeutes matacus. The sequence continues at coordinate 3,405,428 of JAKSZT010054342.1, read as the reverse complement.
TCAGCTGTAAAGAGAAAATCTTAATGCTAGCCAAGGGCAAAACAACAACAACAACAAAACAACAATTTATTATAGGAGGAAATGATTAACCATTTTTTCCATTTAGAGGCAATTAAAACCAGAAAATAAAGAATGAAAATTTGTAATGATGGCAGGAAAAACCTGTCTAAACTGTAAACTGTCAATTTAGAATTCCTTATCCATCAAAAAATCATTGAAATACTTTTTCAGCTAAACAAAAAATTTGGCCCCAGCAAAACTGTATTTTAAGAAATGATAGAGGAAGTTCTTCCAACAGACAATTTATATAGCCATATGCCAATACAAATGTGTCATAATTAAAAATCATCCCATAAGGAAATCTCCAGGTTCAAATGGCTTTGCTAAGAGATGTTACCAAATATTTAAGGAAACAAACTAATCTTGCACAAACTTTTTCAGAAAAATGAAAGAGAACGAACAACTTACAATTCATTTTAAGAAGCCAGGATTTTCCTGATACTGAAGCTATAAAAATATATTAGAAGAAAAGAAACTGATAGATTAATGTCTCTTATGAAAAAGGTGCCAAACAATGCTTAAGGGAACCGAGGTGGCTCAAGCGATTAGGTGTCTCCCTCCCACATCAGAGGTCCCGGGTTCAGGTCCCGGGTTCAGGTCCCAGTGCCTCTTAAAAACACTGCACACAGCAAGTGCAAACAATGAGGGGGCGGGCAGAAATAAATAAATAAAATAAATCTTCAAAATAAAAAACCAATAAAAAATGCTTAATAAAATGTTGGCAAATTCAATCCAACAATTTATAAAAAGGATAATTCAATACAAAAAACATGGTTTTCATTCCAAAAATGCTGTGTTTACTCAACATTCAGTAATCAAATATGCACTTCTGCACATTGACAAAGTACAGGAGAAAATTCTTGGGTGGCCATCACAATGTTGCAGAAAAAATATTCAATTAAATTCAATCCTTGTTCACGTTTAAGGAATGGGATGCAAGTTCCTCAACATTATAAACAACACATGCTAAAAAAATCTTTTGTTCCTATCATGAAAGACTAAAAACTTTCTCCCTAAAATTGGGAAAAAGCAATGATATTCACTCTATTGCTATTTTACATTTTTGTGATTATTGGCATCTTCTTCTTCACTTTTATAAATAATGTGCAAATAGGATGAATTTTTTTTTGCTTATATATCAGCTAAAATGCAACTGTTATTTTCTTAGACTAGGTTCTCATAAGTGGTCTTATCAGATCAAAGAGTAACATAATTGGGATTCAATTTAGGAGCTGTCAGAAGTTATCACATTATTAAACTTAGTACAAATATTGATCTGAGTAGGCATGGCAATGCAACCATTGTGAATTCATTCAGTGAAACATTCTGTAAGAGCTGTCATTTATGTTAGGGCCTTAAATATGGTCCAAATTAAATTGGCTAAATGAAGACTTTCTGTGTTAGAAAATGTCAGAGTAGCGATTGTTTTACTTGATTTCTTAGCTCTCAGTATTAGCTTTTTATTGCTGTGTAACTAATTACCACACATTTAGTAGCTTAAAACAATACCTATTTATTATCTCAGAGTTTCTGTAGATCCGAATTCCTGGCACAGAAGAATGTTTTCTGGACTGATTTTGCATCCGGAGCTCAGTCCTCTTCCAAGTTCCTCTGGATTGTTGGCAGCAATGATTTCCTTGTGGCTGTAAGACTGAGGACCCTCTTTTTCTTGATGGCTCCACATGGGGGCTGTTCTCAGCCCCTAGAAGCTCCCTCTGGCCTTAGACTCATGCCTCTTTCAGAATATGCAGGTTTACACCTTCCAGGCAGGCCATGGAACTTTTCTTTTACTTTTCTATTAAGGTTAGGCCCACCGGGATAATCTCCATGTTAATTAACCCAAAGTCTACAGATATATTTGCTAATCCCATCACTTTTGCAATATTATAACCTAACCACAGGCATGATATCACATTCACAGGTCCCATCCACACCCAAGGAGAGGAGATTGGGGTGGGAACCTTGGAGCCATCTGAGATTTATGCCTATGCACTCCTCTGTTTTCTTAAGAAATTCGGAAGGAAAATGGAGAAGAGAAATACAGCTCCATCTTTCTTAAAATATTTTCTAGGCTATTACTTCAATATATGAAGAATGGCTGGCAAAATACAATGAAGGTGTTACAGGGCATGGGAATTTATAAGAGACCATGGTGAGCTCAGCGCTCAGGCACTGAGCCACTCCAAAGAATTTGGAACTTTCTGATAAGTAAAACCGAGAATACCTTTTTTCAGGAGATCAGAAACACGAAATGTAGGCTAGTCTCAGGGACTTTTGTGGACCTGGGGTTGTCATCAAGTTAAAAGAAACCTCATGCAGGGTTTAATGTAAAATTAGACTGAAAATCCATAATTACAAGTGAAGAGAGAGAGAAGGAACACAATGTGTGAGGAGCATCTCTAACAGAGCTAGTCTTGGATGGCAGAGAAGAAAGGCTAAAATATCTAGTGCACACACATACACATACCTATGCACAGTATTAGGAAGAGGACTCCACTTAATCTGGACCAGAATTCTGTTCTGTCATTGATAGGCACTTATTGAAAATAGCTGATACAGTAATAAGATACTTTATTGAAGATTAAATAATATTCAAAGTCTTCCAAAACAGATACTCACAAATGAAAAACTGTATGTGAAAAACAAATATGAAACAAAAAACTCATTTGAGGGGAAATCAGCTGCAAAATTTACTATGGAGAAGTTGTAAATTGTGACCCAACATACTGATTAAGTATTTTTAATGTAATGCAAAAATTCCTCTATCAAATAAGAAATTAAAGAAGAAATAAGTTTAGAAATAATCTATTATATTATATATGGAGAGATGAAACATGAGCTAAAAGTTATTGTGAAATAAAGAGAACTAAAACAAAAGCATGACAAAAGTACATAATGGGTTGTATCAGTGGATGGAGATCCACACAGTGATTGAGAAGGTGTTGAATTACCATCCTGGGGAGTCCTGCTGTGTTCTCAAACAGAGGGGAGGGAGTCTCCGGAGAGTATAGGCAGTGCCTAATAGGGGAGGACAGGCCAGTGTGTCAAGCCCTCAATGTTGTGGCAAGTAACTGTGAATCTTGTCCTTCAAGGAGTAAAGCATGGTGGTTGCCGTGGGTCCTGAGGGGAAGCAGACAGAGGAATAGAATAGATGGAACAGGGGCATTTTGGAGGCAATGGAAGTGTTCTACATGATCTTGCTATGATGGACACAGGTTATGTTGAATTTCATGAAAATTTATAAAAGTGTGTGGTCCAAAATGTAAACCATAATGTAAGTAATAGGCTATGGTTAGTATGCATCAATTGTAACAAATGTACCATCTACATGTAAAATGTTATTGATAGGGGAAAAGGGGAGAGGGGGAAGATGTTATATATATGAGGATCCCCTATATTCTGTATGTGAATTTCCTGTAACCTAAAGCTTCTTTGAAGAAAAATGAAAAATAAGACACAGGGGAATAAACAGAAGAAAATGTCACTCTACACACAAGACAACAGATCTTACAATGATGAAAGATATAATTTCAAATTAAAAAAAAATTTTTTTAAATTATTTTTATTATTCCAATTTTTAAATTTTTTTGTATTTATTTCTTATATTTAAAATTATCATTATTATTTCATTTTTTATTAATTGTATTTGGTTATTTTGTTGGCTTCATTTTTGAAGACATTTTGGATCACAGAAGGGTTACAACCATGACAGGGAAGGATCATTAGTGTGGGATGTCAGTGATGGGGGATGCATGGGAAGAGGTTCACCTGGGGTGTACATATAAATCATAAAAATGTGTTCAAATGTGCATGGGGCATTGTCACGGTGGGTGGAGATTCACAAAATAACCAAAAGAATATCAAATTCCCATCCTGGGGAGCTCTGCCACATTCTCTAATGGGACAACAAGAATCCCCAGAGTACAGGTGCAGTGACTAGTGAAGGAGGATGGTCCATTGACGATCCCTTGATATTGATGACTCTACTTATGATCCTCTACTTTTTGAAATTGAAACTTAGCCTAATATTATAGGATGCCTAAGAGTTACCTCCTGAAAGTCTCCTTGTTGCTCAAATGTGAACTCCTTCTAAGCCAAACTCAAGATATAAATGCATCACCTTCCCCCCACCATGGGACATGACTCCTGGGGATGAGCCTCCCTGGCACCAAGGGATTATTACCAAGCACCAACTAGCAATGCAACTGGAAAAACACCTTGACCAAAAGGAGGAAAAGGTAAAGACAAAAGAGGTTATAGGACTAAGAGACTTCAAAGTGAGTCAGGGGGTCATTTTAGAGGTTACACTTATGCACATCTCAACAGGATCTCATTGACTGCCAAAGTAAATACTACCTCAAATAGCGGTGCTCCTGAGGGCTCTTGAGATATGCAGACACTTTAGGCAGGACTTAAAGCTCAGGAGTTTGACTCCCTGCCAGTGGGTCTTACTTTGGAATTTATGCTCCCCAGTGGGACTCAGTTGGACTCAGTTGTGATTTCCCCACACATGACTCTTCTGCCCTTTCTATTTGAACCTATAATTATCACTAGAATCGATAGGTTTATGTCCAAGAGACTTAAATCTTTGGGCTGGCCATGTGCCAGCTGGGCCCTGAATCTCAACAGAGTGCTCTCCAGTTCATTGGACTCACCCAGGACAAAAAACAAGGAGATGATGACGGACAACAACCATCCCAAAGAACAAAAATAATCTGCAACTGCAAGCAAGATCGTACACTCCATCTGTTCCCTCTTAATTAGAGGTGGAGTGGGCATCACCATCCCAGAATCCTCAGGATTGGGGAATGAATTATGAACTAGAGTAGACTTACTGATTTTCCACTATAGACTTATTGTGATCTAGCAATGGGAGAACTTAAATCACTGAGGTGGCGGCAGTGGCCACTGGAGGTTCTGAGGGCAGGGAGAGGAAAAAACAGGTGTAATATGGGGGTATTTTTGAGACACTATAATAGTCCTGAATGATATTGCAATGAAGAGACAGGCCATTATATATCTTGCCATAACTTACAAAATTGTGTGGGAGAGAGTGTAAACTACAATGAAAACTATAATCCATGCTTAGTGGTAATGCTCCAATATGTGTTCATCAATTGTAACAAATGTACCACATTAATGAAGGATGTTGTTAATGCGGGAAAACATGGGAGGCGTAGGGAGCGGGGCATATGGGAATCCCCTATATATATATATATTTTTTTTTTTTTTTTAAATTATTTATTTATTTTTATTGTGGGTAAAAATCAAAATTCTCAAAATACATACAAACATTTGCAAAATGATATATAAATATATAAATGTTCATGTAATCTAAGTATCTTTAAAAAGATTTATAAAGTATATTTAGAAATCAGTCTCTATCTATCTTAAAAATAAATAAATAAATATGGCAGTTTGTTGTGTATCACATATCTCAATAAAGCTGTTGAAAAAAAAAGCATGACAAAAGTAAATGTCAAATTTACAAACACAAAGAACCATAGTTAAAACAGGAACAATATATGAGCAAAAGGTGAAAAGAGATTTTTGGATATATAATAGACAAATTTATCAAAGTAGAGTCACTGTACATATATTTGGTGCCTCAAATTAAGATGACTAAAGTATTTTATATATTTAAAGAAAATGCTTCAATATTAAAGATGTGAATCTACAAGTTTAAAGGCTATTCCCTACCAAGGGGGAGCAATTGGCAATGTGCCATTAATTGTGATATTTGTCCTATGGAATTTATTATCAGATTTAAATTTTAAAGAGGAGCAGCAACACTTTACAGGGAGGGTATTGATCATTGCCTCCACCATCCATAAAGAAATATGACCTAGCAAGACTACCTTTCAAGTGTAAGGCCACAGGAAAAATAATAACATAAATGAATTTAGGGGAAATTGCTCCATAAAATTGTTCCTATTTCTCTAATTGTTCTTACAGAAATGACTAGATGATGACATATAGCTGGATTAGAGATGAGTGGAATCTTTATAGCAAAATGATTCTAAATAAGAATTTTGTTTTGGTACGAAAACAAAAACATATTGGGACTATCCTTTGGGAATAAATGTCACAGGAATTTAGAATTTTCCCAGTTAGGAGCTTTGTAACTGGGAAAAGTTGCAAGGAAAGGAAGAAAATACAAGATAGAATTCACAAGCACAATTTTTTCATCTTTCTTAGCCACAGGTAAAATACATCATTTGAGCTAATAAATCAATTTAATGAATATATATATATATATAGAAAGAGAAAGGATAAAAAAGACGTAAAATATAATCTATAGAAATCAAATATTTTATAGAAATAAAGAGAGAGGGGAAGAAGTAAATATATTTTATTTGTCATTTTTCAAAGTAGGAAATCAATAGTGTCTAGAGAAATACTATATTTTTGTACCTTATATAAAGTTATATTTATAAATGTGGTCCCTAAAACAAAACAAAAACCTTCCAATCATTAATGTGCACACACACAATTTTATAGATAAACATCTTAAAAGTTATAAAAATAGAAAGAATAACAAAATATAATGCCAGGATCATTGATTCCTGGTAATAGTTCACTCAGTATTTTGGCTCAATCTCTTTGCCAAGAATGACATGGAAATCTGGATAAAATGTAAAGAATTTCTGCTTGAGAGATATTTACATTTGTTGCGGTGTGAAAACTTAAGGTATCAGTATTCAAAAGAAGAGGAAATCCCAGAAATATGACTCTGACAATTGTCTCCTTTCCCCTAGATCCACCTGCCAATGCCACAATCAATGACAGATATGGGATGAGAGACAGAACAGACACTTAGATAGCCTCTCATGGCTGGAAACAGGCGAAAATGGAAACTAGGAATTGGTGGTGGTGTGTGGAGGAGGGCCGGGAAATGGCTCGGGCGGGGATGTGAGAAACTAGCACTGGGTGGGCACCCTGAAGACTATACCTTTATTATGGGTATATCTTCAGTAGATATGCCCTTGCGGAAACTGAGGACAAGTTTCTGATCAACTGAATCTCCTGTTGGTTTAAGAGGATTCAGAACTTCTAATAACCCTAGATGCCTGCCAGAGAAAATGTAAACTCTGAAGAAAAAAAAAATCAACCGCGTCTTTGTATTATTTCAAATCACACCCATAAGGAATCCAGATAAGTTATCACATGCACACTAAAAATAACTATGCCGACTATATTCAAAAGTATTAAAATGATATTTTTGGCAGAAAATTAGCATTTAGGGAAAAAATCAACAAAAAATTCTAAAACTGAAGTGCACTATACTAAAATTAAGAGCATAAAGGATGGATTTAATAGTTGGAGATAGATCCAAGGAAGCATAGAAAAAAATAAAATCAGAGAGAGAGAGTTTTGCTTAGGCTTTTAAATTTAATAGTGTTAGAATTTGACTAATTTGAGAACAGAAACTGCAAGGTTTTTCAAGGTCTTGGCTCAAAGAACTTCACAGAGCCAACTGAAAGTCAAGGAGTTTGAGAAATAGTCCATACAATTAAATTCCTTTCAGTAATGAAAATAAATGAAGCCACTTTATAAGTATTACTAGAAAGTGGATTTCCTAGAAATATGCTTTGAATAGGGCAAAGTATATGATAAGCCACCATTTCTGTAGCAAGAAAGAATAAATCAAAGAAGCTTGTTATGCATAAAATATTTATGGACGCATGCACTAGAAAGGAGGAAATAGGATGGACTCAGAAGCATAACTTGATGGTGGATATAGGAATTAGCACCATATGCACTTTTGTAGAGGTTGAACTAATTTAATTATTTAATATAAATCAATGTAGCTAAAAGATATTGATGGAGCATCCTTTAATAGAGAAGAATTTGGTTATTAAAAGTGTGAAACAGAATATTAAAGCAATGTCAGTCATTTTTTATGGGACAAAATACTTTGAGTAGAGGAGAAAGTAGAATCAGAATAAGACTTTTGCAAACTAGGCTAAAATTTAGCCTTCATTCTATACGTAACAGTAAGTCATCAAATATTTCTGCATAGTTAATGCATGATGAAAAGAGAACTCTGGGGCATCACTCTGACAGTCTGCCCAAGACCGAATAGAATGAAGAGGTCAGAGATCTATTGTAAGGGTAGAGGGCATTGCTGCCCAAGAGAAGTAAATGCACTTAGGGTGCCAAGCTCCTTAGGTGAATTCAGGTCTCCGCAGGTAGATGACATGCACAGCAGGATGCAAGGGAAGTTGCGGATGAGATTCCTTAATTGCTGTGAGTAATCTTTGAGAAGTCCTGGCAACTTGGCAAGAGACCACAATGATGCAAAAATGAGAGTTTTTTCCTCCAAAAGTGAGCCTCAATGTTTTATTTTGTATTTTTTCCTTTTTAACGAAAAAAAAAACAAAAAACAAAAAACAAAAAACAAAAACAAACCTAAAATAGAAAACTATTGACAGTAAGAGTGACATGCAGGAAGCAGATGTAGCTCAAGTAGTTGAGCACCCGCTTCCTACATCCAAGGTCCCAGGTTCAATCCCTGGTACCACCCAAAGGAAAACAAAAACAAAAAACAAACAACAAATGAAAAAACCAACTCGGGGGAGCCCATGTAGCCCAGTGGTTGAGTGCAGGCTTCCCACATATGAGGTCCCAGATTCAATCCCAGCCAGTACCTCAAAATAAATAAATAAGTAAAAAGAGTGACATGCATGTATGAATTAAACTCATTATCAGATGATGAAGCAGGTTGTTTCTGAGCACCAGTTACCAGTAGAGTTTTATTTTCAAAATAACTTGACATTAATTTGAATTACACAGAATCCAAACTTCAAACATGAGTATTTTCTATAAAATCCTGTGCTATTACGAGTGAGAAATGAGTATACATTTAATGATTGCTTTTGGAAGATAGAATAGACACTTTTCCCTGTTCCTCCTGCTAAGTACAACTGAAAACCCTGGAAAAACATAGGACAAAAACAAACATATGAAGACTGAAATGTAGAGAGAGGAAGGCAGACTGGCTAGGGACCTCAGATCCAAGAAATGATATTGTGGTTAGCTCCCTGGGTTTTTTTTTTTTTTTTTTTTTTTCTCATATATATCAGACTTGAAGCTGAAGAAGGGGGCAAAACCCAGAAATTCCAATATGACAAAAAAGCTTGAAGTTGCAACATATTACCAAAAATTTTTTCATGATTTTTATTCTCTCTTCCATTATAACTCATAGCTCAGATACCAACATTTTATATGTAAAATTAGATATGTAAAATTATTACCATAAGTATATAATATGCTCAGATTTAGAATTTACTGTGCATAGACTATTAGAGTATTTATTCCAATTTTAAAATAAGGATCCTTAGTAAGTTCCTTACCTAGATTTTTTAAGAGTTTTTTTCACTTATACCCAATGTTATTATATTTGAGCATGACAGTAAAATATATTCTTCTCCTCAGAAAGTTTATGAAATGTTACTCTCTACAGATAGGAAATGCTACAAATTAAGTTTTTGACCTGAAACATTAAGGAGCAGAGCAAGATTATCTGGGAATGTAAGGAATGGAGACTTTATTTTAGAAAATACAAATCTTATTGGAGGGAAGGCCAGCATATAAATTGACTTCTCAATTGCTTTGGTCATATATGCTATTTTAATCTCTTTTCTCAGTCAAGTATTTCATGTTGGATATGGCCTGAATACTCTTACAAAATAGTAGGGTTTGAATTCTTAGCTATTGGCTATTAATGGATGTCTAGGCTTGACTTTCACACAACACAGAAAATATCAGGGATTAATATGCATTTTCAGTGTCCAAAGGAGCTTACGTTCCTCTCATCTCACATGTATACAAAGAGCAGATGCAGTCAAGAAAAATAATGATGTTCACTTTTTTTTTTTTTTTTTTTAAGTCAAAGGTAACCTACACAAAGTTCATTAACTTCTATTCTGTTTAGAGAACAGAAAAAGACCTGGACTGGAATGATCCTCTCTCTATCCTAGGTGATCTGAAATGTGGGGTATCTTCAATTTTTCCTTATTTATGACATAGGATTCAAGTAACAACATTTAAAATTAAAAGAAATCAATGAAGATGCTTGAAATTTCACATTTCTATATTAAATGACTGTAATAATAGAAATAAGTGATAATATATATACTCTTTTAAAAATCGTGGGAAAAAAATTACAAGTCATTGAAAAACTGATAAAACTGGTCAATGTACAACATCAACATCAATTACATTCCATCAGAAGCAATTTGAGCTTCTATGGACAAAAATCATTTGCATTACTGTCAGTTTTCCAAAAGTTAACTTTTATCTCTACAGAGTTGTAAAAATAGCCTAATCAAAGAAGAACAGAGTGAGAATAACCTATATTCATGAGCTAGCCAGGGTACCAACAAAATTTGAAAATTTTACAATTTTATCTCTTCTACCCATTTAGATAAATTTTCAGATACATTGTATGGAAAGAGAAAGGATGTCGGAGGAACTTGGGAGTTTTCACTTGACTGTCACTGTCTCAGGCTTATGCCATGTTCTCTAGCATAAGCTTACGCCATGCTCTTCATGCCGTCTTCTTCTGTCTGGTGGGTGAGAGCACTTTTGTGAATTCCCTAGAGCTCCCCATTGCTGAAACGTCTCAGAGCAGTGCCTTTAATGGGGTGATGTATTATTCCCTGGATTCTAACTTTCTCTTTGGCTGGTCTATATTCATGAGGAGATAACTCCAGCTTCTCTTTGCTGAGATTTGTTCACTACTGTCTCTCTTGAACAGGACCTGAAGCAATTTCAGGTTGGATCATCTCTTTAATATGGGCCATCCTTGGTTCATGGGATACATAATGCCAGCCCTTGCATTAATAACTTTTGGAATGGCAGATATCCAAATAGTACCACTTTTAATTCGGTGCTTCAATAAGTTGCTTGCTATCCCATTTTACATAATTTATATTACTCAGTTAAGATTCAAGCATATATGTATCCATGCTTCAGGGATTCACATGCCAATATATTCTAATATTCCTATTATGTTCACTTCATAGACTGGACAGGGGATGAAACTGACAGAACACCGACAGTATGCACCAAAAGTGTTCTATCAATCTCCATTCTCTCCTTCTTAGCCTTTGAAATAATTTTTTCTAGTTGGAGGTGGATGTCTTAGGGCTGGAAAAGTGGTCTTCTGTCTTCGGGTTTTGAAAGTCTTGAATATTAGTGTAACTTATAAATCTTTAAACTGTTGTATTAATGATTTATGGAAACTGAGACTGGAAAAATTCTTCTTTAACATATTAGATTTAAGAAAAAACTCATTAAAATTTCATCTTCATATTTTCATATATGTCTGCTGTCAAATTAAAGCAAATTCAGACTTAAGTAAGGAAAGACTTCAAAAAAATTCAAAAAGATTATTGCAATAAGGAAAGGGGATCTATCACAATAAGGAGAATGTTCCAACTATAAGATGTGGAATCATCTAAAAGGTTAGGTAGGACTTGGGAGAGGGAGGGGAAGTATAAAAAAAGCTAGAAAGAATGAAGTATGGGAGAGTGGTATCAGCGGATGGGATTGATGGAATGGCGTTATTGGATAGTTGAGCAGGAATTGTTCTCCAGAGGGGCTGGCTGTAAAAGAGACGACATTCCATATTCCAGTGTTGGTTCAGGCTGTTGGTGGGTCAAAGTTCAGGGGCCCCAGGGAAGGAAAGAAGCCTAACAAAATTTAGCCAGGTCAAGTTAGCAGGTGTTTTGTCCAGATTGATGAGCTGTTACAAACTCATTTATGAGACAAAGGATGGGAATTTGGAGGATCTGTCTCTTATCTTGTCTTTCGTAAACATGAGGGATATCTAGGATTCTTTTCTAAGTCATAGAAGGAAGGGTAGATCTTTGCAGTAAGTCATGTCCATGGAACATAAAATAGTGACATGGTGGGAAGGTTTCTTAACCAGTGCTATTTTCCAGGAGCACAGGGCTCCTTAATTTAGTAGAAATCTAAGTTTTTAAATCACCAAAAGAACTTGGAGACTTTGATTGACATACTACAAAATATAATTTCTGTTGGTAAAGGTTTCTCAAAATATGGACTCATTTTGATTTAGTGCAAATATCTTATTTTCATAATCTTATAAATTTAGTATATGTAATTCTAATTTATTAAATTAGTAAATTTGTATAAGTTTACGGAGAACATATCCAAGTAAAATAAAATGTATATGTGTTATATTCAAGGCTGATAACTCAGAAAACACAGCTCTCTTTATTAAACAAACTGTTATACTAGAGTTGTTTGCCAAAGTTTACTTAAATTATGTGAACTTGAATTCTTAAAACATTTAAGTTAGGTTTTACAAGGATACTTTTTAATATTAAAAGTACTAGTAGTTCAGTTTTCTTTATAATTGGAAATGTTAGGAAGGTTCAATTTATCTCAGTGTCTATTTATCTCTAAGCCAATCAGAACAGAGCTCCTTTAAGGGTTTTTATAATCAAATTTAATAATATCATCCAGAGGTAAGAAAATATTACATATATAATGTACATACATACACATATAGACCAACATATATAGTTTCAATTTTAAGATTTCAGCCACGAGTCAGGTGTAAACACAGAAACACAGAACTCACTGGTTCATCTAAGGGAGCCCACTCTTGTCTCTATCTCACCTTTATATTTTCACCAGGATTGTGTTTCTGGCAGATAGCACACATTGAAGCTATGAAGATACCTGTTCAATATGAGGGCTAGTGTTTCCACAAATATTTGTGGAGAAGATCTGTAAGGTTTTCTTTGTATGATGTGTGATGTTATGGAGTCAGTGAACTAAATTTCAGATAAGGGACCGAGCAGAGACCCAAGAAGATGCCTGGGTGTCCCCAAAGTCCATCTGAGTGGAAAAAGCATTAAGTCTAGTCCACTTAGCTTTTTAAGCCTGAGGTGTTTGCTCTTGGGCTCTTTGTGAGTTCTAAATGGGTGTGTGAGGGGTGTCTAATGCTCTAGTGTCTACAGGGAGTTGAGAGACCAGGGTGCAAAGGGAAAGGTCTAGCAAGGGTGAAGTTGGGCTGGAAGAGGTAAGGGTGTTGAAGGGGACAGAGGGAAGGGCTGAAGAGAGTTGAAGGGAAAATCAGTTAGTTCAGCTAATCATTCATGAGACAATGGAGGGGAATTTGTTGGATTTGTTCTGGCTTATCATAGGTAAATAAGGATGGCATCCAAGCATTTTAGCTAAGTTGTATTGGAAAGGGTGGTTCTTTGCAGTTAAGTCTGTTTCCAGGAACACTAAAAGGTGGGGGGATTTCTAAACCATCACTGTTTTCCAGCAGCACAAGATTCAGGCAACTTGAACGCTGTCACCTAAAATCATTTGTGTAATCTGACAATCATTTCCATTAACAAGCTGCTCTGAGATCAGCTTCTACCATTTATCCTCCAAAAGAGAAACTGATGCTCTTTCATTATTTTTTTGAGAGTAACAAAAAGAAAGAAAGAAAGGAAGAAAGAAAGAAAGAAAGAAAGAAAGAAAGAAAGAAAGAAAGAAAG
>JAKSZT010054342.1:3368578-3391829 GCA_026826555.1 Tolypeutes matacus | reverse complement strand
AAGAAAGAAAGAAAGAAAGAAAGAAAGAAAGAAAGAAAGAAAGAAAGGAAGGAATGAAGGAAGAAAGAGAGAAAGAAAGAAGGAAAGAAGGCTGAATGCAATTTCGTAAGGGACACTGGAAAGAAAATTGTCTTTGGCAACTATTTCTGAAGAGGCAAAACGCTTCAGGCCCTAGAAATGAGGTTATGTAGCTCAAGCCTTTATCACATCTCTGCTAAGAGTCCCCATGTGAACAAGTCTAGGCAATTCTAAGGCTGGTGAAGAATGCATTCGTTTTAAAGAAAACTCAAATGCTCCCCACGTAGGAGGAAGCAAAGTCTGTCCTATTAGTCTGACCACTGTACTGGAAGGCAGAACCCCCGTGTTCTATTTACAGCTTCAGTGGAGATTTGCTATATTCCCTCAGGCCTAGGCTATCTCAGTTTCCATGTTTCTGGAATTATTTGAAAACAAACAAACAACAAAAAAAAATTTCACTACCTCCTGAAATAGAATCAGTAGACAGAGCATCCACCAGTGCTAAACATTGCTGGTACAAATACACAAAAGTAAACAGTAATTTATGAAAGGGTTGTGAAAAGACTAAATATACGTTTATTTAAAAATTAAAAATGTATGATTTATAAGAACAAAACAAAACTTCTGTTGAGTGCTTATTACATACCAAACATGTTTTGTTCTAAGCTCTTTGCATATGTATCCTTTCATTTAACATTCAAAGCACTTTGAGGTTGATTTCATTATTATCCTGATTTTACACATGAGTTAACTAAAGCGAAAGGAGGTTTTGTATCCAGGTGGGTTGACATCATTAACTTTCTACTCATAGGTAATCTAAATAAAGGAACAAATGCAATTAGAATCTCAATCAACTTGCTGTACCAAGAGTTAGCCTATGTGGTAGGATATCTTTAGGAAGAAAAGGTTTGTTCGTATCAATTTCTTGACCAAAAAAGAAAAAGGGGTGAGGATTTATAGTATTCAGGCTTAGATTTGAAGGACCGAGCCAGCACGTTGAACATTTATAAGGAAACGTTATTTCTATTTAGAAAACTAGCAAACATTTTTGAATAGGCACACATCTTTATACTTGATCGCTTTAGTAATTAATGTTATGAAGAGTGCTATTTTATAAGTGACTCTTTGGAGGGTTCATGAAGACTGCTTTGGCCTTTAATTCAGCCTCAAGATAATTCTAGAGTAAATGGGCATGTTATGTGTTAATAGCTTCATTTATCACAGCAAGCTAAAGCTTGATAGGTCATGCAATAGCCATCTTGTCCCTTGTCCTGCCCCCTCCCTCAGGCACAGACAGAGGCTTTGGCACTTGTGAGTTTGTGAAATTATATTGAGAAGCTTAACAATTAAGTGTTGTCTTTCTTGGTAATTTCTACCCACGCCAGGGACATAATTCCAGTAATTATCTGTTCGAGAAAATAAAACAATTGACTTCTCTTTTCTGGAAATATCAAGCAGAATTAGGAAGGGGATTGAATTCATCCAGATAATCACCTTTGTTCTATCCTGCAAATGCTAAAATAAATCATCACCTGAAAAATCTTTTAAAAGTGCCCCTGCAATTTATACCATTTCAGTCTATACAACAGATCACTACTGAGTTCTTCAAGCAATTTTTAAATTAAGAAATAAAACCTTTTAAAAATTACAGTCACATTTACGTCATGGTGGGCAGCAGCCTTTTCATTCAATGAGAGCTGAGTATCCCAAAGCAAAATTTGGCCCTAAAAGTGACCTGAGGGCGTGCAGGGAAGTGAAAATTAATTTTGCACACTAGGTCATTCATATGCTCTATTTCCAGAATTTGCTTTCTGGTAGTTCAGAGTCACCATGGCTGTTGAGAGGTGTAGAACTTCCTGTTCTCTATTTATAGCAGAGAAAGGACATGCATAGCCGCAAAGGATGAACCACTGACACATTCGACTTTTACAACCTTCTACCCTGGCAAATGATATACAGTATATGTATTTAAAAGAAACCCTGTCCTTTTTGATGCCAGTTGGACCAAAGTAGCTTCAGAATATGGACTATTGAATAAGTTTATTGACAAACAGGAAGATAAACTTGTATGCCAGTTGTTAACTCTTAATTGTTTAATGGGAGGCAATTAGAATTAAGTGATACAAAACATTTGCCAGGATGTATCATCAGAGTTAAGGTAAAATGTATTTATGTAGATGAAGTTCTACTAGAATCATTTAGAAATGATCCACTTTACTGAGACCTTCAGTGACTATTCTAATGCACTGGGGGAAAAAAACAACCAGGATTTAAAAAAATAGATGAACACATTTAATGCCAGATAGTGTTGAGGTTCATTTTTTAACACTTGCAGTTACCCAACTGTTTGCCAAAAAATATTTTGTGGACTCTGAAAGTTAATGCACACTGTTATACACAGTATTATACACACTATTCATGCAGTCTATTAGTAGTAGGAATACTGATAAACTTACAGTTCTGTTATTTACTTGATAATCAACCTATATAAGCAGGATTCAGGCTGGGATTATTGACTGATTTTTGATAGCTGTCTTCTGGATCAGCAGTTCTAAATCAGCACATCAAAGACTCTAATTTGCTAACTGCTCCCGAATGTATTTGGCATTTCCAAGTCGCCCTATCTTTATTTCTATCTATCTCCATAAGCTAAGGTCCTGCCCATTTCCAAGGCACAGATTAAATGCTCCTCCACCATGCTGCCTTCCCTGATTGCTCTGGTTATTTGTGTTCTGGGTCCCCAATGTATGGCAGTTCTTTTATTTTTCTAGTCACACATTGTTTTTAAGTCTTTATTTGTATGCCAGAAACTCTTTATAGATAGTTTTACAGAATATTTAATCAATTTAGTTTTCCTATCAATAGAAGCAAAGTTTAATAGAAACAAGCCATCTGCCAGTATTACTACATTTCCTTCACAATCTCTTTTGTTTTAAACTCCAAGTAAAATTCTAGAATTTCATTATCATTCATTATACATTTGACACATGTATGAATTTTGCTGAATTCATTTATTAGCTCTAGGAACTTTGCTGTGGATTTATCAGGATTTTCTCTGCATAGGATCATATCATTTGCAAAGAGAGAAAGTTTTACTTTGTCCTTATCATTTTTATTCCTTTTTCTTGAATAATAATTCTTGCAAGAATGGCAAGTCCAATGTTAAATCAACAGTGGTGACAGTGGGCATCCTTGTCTTGTTCCTGGTCTTAGATGGAACTCTTCCTGTCACTCACCGTTAAGTAGAGTGTTACCTGTGGGCTTTTCCTATGTCTGTGATGGTCAGGCTGATGTGTCACCTCGGCCAGGTAATTGTGTCCAGGTGTTTGGTCCAGCAAGCACTGGGCTAATTGTAATACAAGAGCATTTATGGACTTCGATCACCAGTGAGTCTACCGCATGGATGGCTGATTACATCTGTATCAGTCAGGGAGATTGCATTAGCAATGGGTGACGCTTTTATCCGATCAGTTGAATGCCTTAAAAGGGGAAGCGATTTCAACATTCAGAGAGAATTTCCCAGCTCGTCGTTGGACAGCCAACTTCTCCCAGAAACTCATCAAGGACCTTTCATTGAACTTTCATCGGAGTCCCCGGTTTGCAGCCTGCCTGTGGAATCTGGATTTGTGCTTCCCCATGGTCACGTGAGAGACTCTTATAAAATCTCATATTATTGACAGATATCTCCTGTTGACTCTGTTTCCGAAGAGAACCCTGCTAATGCAATGCCCTTTATCATGGTAGGGAATTTTCCTTGTATTCCTAGCATTCTAAGTATTTTTACAAAAAAATGGTGCTGGATATGTCTAATTTCTTTTCTGCATCAGTTGAGATGATCATGTGTTTTTCTTTCTTCATTCTGCTAATGTGAAGTTTTACCTTAATTGATTTTTTTATGCTGAACCAACCTTACATACCAGGGACAAATCCCACTTGATCATGGTGTATAATTCTTTTGATATTCTGTTGGGTTTAGTGTGTTAGTTTTTGTTGAGGGTTTTTGCATCTAAATTTATATATTAGTCTGCAGTTTTCATTTCTTTTGGTATCTTTTTACGGCTTTGTTAGGAGGGTGATTTTGGCCTTATAAGTGAATTAGGAAGTGTTCTCTCCTCTTTAATTTTATGGAAGTGTTTGAGCAAAATTGGAGTTAAGCCTTCTTTGAATGTTTGATAGAATTCCACTGTGAAGCCATCTGGTCCTGGGCTTTTCTTTTTTGGAAGTCTTTGATTACTGACTTAATCTCTATACCAGTAATTGATTTGTTGAGATCTTCTATTTCTTCTTGAGTCTGTGTGTTTCTATGACTTTATCCATTTCATCCAGGTTATCTAATTTATTGGTGTACAGTTGTTAATAGTCACCTGTTTAGCCCTTTTTATTCCATTTATTTTTATTTGAGCAGGGTTGGTAGTAATGTCCTCCTTTTCATTTCTGGTTATTATTTGTATCCTCTCTGTTTTCTTCTTTGTCAGTCTAGCTAAAGGTTTGTCAATTTCATTTATCTTCTCAAAGAACCAACTTATGGTTTTGTTGAGTCTTGCTATTATTTTTTTGTTTTATTCATATATCTCCACTCTAGTCTCTGATATTTCTTTCATTCTCTTCCCTCTAGGTTTAATTTGCTCTTCTTTTCTAATTTTTCCAGGTTTGAGGTTAAAGTCTCTGATTTGAAGTCTTTCTTCATTTTTAATGTAAGCTTCTAGAGCTATAAGTTTCTCTCTTGGCATTGCCTTCACTGCATCCCATACATTTTGGTACATTATATTTTCATTTTCATTCACCTCAGGTTATTTCCTAACTTCTCTTGTGATCTCCTCTTTAACCCATTTTTTAGTATGTTTTTTAATTTCTGTATTTGTGAATTTTCTATTTCTTCTTCTCATTGATTTCTAGCTTCATTCCACTGTAGTTGGAGAAGATACATTGTTTTGGTTGGGTGAAGTTCCTAAATATGTCTGTTAGGTCTAGTTGGTTTAGAGTTCAAGTCTTGTATTTCCTTATTGATCTTCTGACTAAATGCTCTTCTCATTATTGAAAGTGATGTATTAAAGTCTCCTATTATTGTAGTACCATCAATTTCTCCCTTCAAATCTGTCAGAGTTTGTTCATATATTTTGAGGCTCTGTTCTTAGTGCATATATATTTATAATTGTTGCATCTTCTTGCTGAATTATCCCCTTTATCAGTATACAATGACTGTTTTTGTCCTTCATAACTATATTTGACTTAAAGTCTATTCTCTTGTCATTACTACTTGCATGGTGTATTTTTTCTATCTTTTCACTTTCAACCTATTTTGAGTCCTTGAATTTAAGGTGAGTCTCTTGCAGATAGCGTATAGTCCTGTCATGCTTTTTTATCCATTCTGCCAATCTCTGCCTTTTGACTGGAGAATTTAATCCATTTACATTTAAAACACTACTGATAATGCAAGAATTTCTTCTGCCATTTTGCTATTTAGTATTGGCATTTCTTATACCTCTTTTGTTGCTCAATTTTCCATTAATGCCTACTTTTATATATTTATTTGATTTTTTGTGTTGTACCATATTGAGTAACTTCTCTTTACTATTTGGATATATTTTTAATATATTTTCTTTGTGGTTACCATGAAGTTAAAGTTTTACATCCTAAATATATAAATTTCATATCTGGTTTGATACCAACAACTTCAAGAGCATACATAGATTATTTTTGTATACCTCTGTGTCCCCCCACCTTTAAAAAAAATTTGTTACTACTTATATCTTTATACCTTGTATGTCCAAAACTATAGATTTGTCATATTTTTTTATGCATTTGCATTTTAGCACCTGTAGGAATTAAGAAGTGGATCTTCAAACCAAACATATACCACAATAATACTGGCATTTATAATTTCCCAGATGGTTGCTTATTCCTTTATACCACTTTAAACTGCATCTTATGCCCTTTCTTTTCAGTCTGAAGAATTCCTTTTAGGATTGCTTATAGGGCACATTTAGTGGTGATGTTCTCCTTCTGCTGTTTTTGTTTTTGTTGTTGTTGTTTTGCTTTTTTTTTTTTTTTTTTTTTTTTTTTTTAATCTGGGAATGTCTTAACATCTCCCTCAATTTTGAAAGAAAGTATTGCCAGATATAAAGTTCTTGGCTGGTAGTTGTTTTCTTTCAGCACTTTGAGTATTTCATCCCACTGCCTTCCTGCTTCCATGATTTCTGATGAGAAATGGGGACTCAATCTAATCGGAACTCCCTTGTGTATAACGAGTTGCTTTTCTTTTGCGGCTTTCAGAACTCTCTCGCCCTTTGCATTGGATCGAGTGATCCGTACAAGATGGAGTGCATTTCTCTCCATGTTTGTCCTGTTTGGTGTTCTCTGGGCCCCTGGATGTGCATATATCTGTATTTTGCTAAGACTGGGAAGTTCCCTGTCATTCTCGGAATCTTCCTTCTCCCCTTTCTCTCTTTCCTTTCTGTCTGGGACTCCTGTAATGTGTATATTGATAAGCGTGATGGTGCCCCAAGGTGTCTTTGGCTACTTTTGCTTTGCATAATTCTTTTTTTTCTTTCTGCTGCTCAGCCTGATTCATTTCAAGTGTTTTGTCTTTGTGTTCTCAGATTCTTCTGCTAACTCCAATCTGCCCTTGAAATTGCCCTGGGAACTTTTCATTTCAGTTAGTGTGGTCTTATCTCCAGTAGTTCTGTTTCACTCCTTTTTAAAATTTCTATCCCATGATTAAGATTTTCATATTGCTCATTCACTGTTTTCCTGATAACTTTTAGTTCTTTTTTCTGTATTATCCTTCATCTCCTTGAGCGTTTTTAAGATCCTATTTTAAAGGCTTTGTTTGATATGACATTTTGGTCTTCATTGGTATTTTCTGTATTTTTTTTCCAGCTCCTTTTGATGGGCCATTGTTTCCTGTTTCTTTGTCAGGTACTGTTTTGTATACACTGTGCATTTTAATATTTTAAAGTGTTGTCTGGGATTTATTCCCTGAGATGTGTGTTTCTTGGTTTTGTAACCACCTGGTGATAAGACAGAGATTTTCTTGAGCTTCAGCGCCCCTATCAGGAGAGGTGCATGCAGTCTGCAAGGTACAGGGTTTTCCCTATTTTTCTGGGCCTGTGTCTTGTCCTGGATTTTTGCTTTTTTAAAAATTTTTCTTTTTTTAATATTCATTTTTATTTATTTCTTCTTACCCCCTTGTTGTTTGTACTTTGTTGTGTCTGTTCGTTTTCCTTGTTTCTTTTCAGGAGGTACCAGGAGCCGAACTCAAGACCTCCGATAAGGGAGGGAGTCACTTCTGCTCCCCGCTTTGTTGTGTCTCTCAGTATGTTCTTTCTTCTTGTGTCTCTTGTTTCAGCTTGTTACACCTGCCCATCACGTCAGCTCACTGTATTCTTTAGGAGGCACTGGAATACACTGGAATGGAACCAGTGACCTTCTGTGTGGTAAGCGGGAGCCCAGTCGCCTGAGCCACATCCGCTTCCCCTGGGCTTTTGATTTTCAATTGTTTTGGAGTTCCTACATTTACAGGAGTTTGGTTGTCTCCTCTTTTTCCCAGGAGACAGACCTCTCTTTCCACAGTGTTTGAACCTTGCAAGACTTTACCCCAGACTCTATGCTTCTATAGTTTAGTATACTCCTTTTTTTCCTGCTTGGAGGGTAAATTCTTGGAGGTGAGGAACTGTGGAGGAGACTTTCCCATGTCAGTCTTTCCCAGTTGAAACAGAGCCAGTGACCCATGACGGGGTCACATCCCTGCTCCTGAGTGCCCTGTGGAGGGACTGGAAGGTGTCAAGAGTTTCTTCCAAAGCTCCTCAAAGCTGAGGTTTCTTGGTTTTCCCAGCAAATTCAGCCCTTCAACCCTGTCTCTTGCAGACCTGAGGAAGTATAGTGTCTTCAGTCTCCTCTATCACGGTTTTTATCTGGGGTCGGTTGGAACAATGGCCACCCTCAGAGCTGGCATCCAGCAATATGAAATCACTAATCAAAAGCTGTGGCCAGTGTCTGGCCGTGCCGTGCTCTGGTCTTTGGGAAGATTTCCACGTCCCTTTCTGTAACCAGCAATCGCCAGGGGCTGGATCCCTCAGCAGACTTCCATGAGAGTGGGAAACGGGCACAGCTGCCAGTGGTGCAGGAGAACTATTTGCTGTTCTTTACTATAATCTATCAGCCTTTTCCTCCCATTCTTCCCTTGAATCTGTACAGTGTTCCTCTGGCCTCCAGGGTTTCAAAATCACTGTTTCAGACAGTTCCTGCTTCTGCAATAGCTCTTCTGGTGGGCAGATTGTGACCTCGGGCTCCCCACTCCCATTTTCCCACAATCGTCCTTGTGTTTTATTTTGAGTGTGGAAATATAAAAGATTATTTTAGCCAATCTATTTTCTAATAATCTCATTAACTTTCTTGAATTATATGTCTCGTTGTTTGTAAATTACTTTATCTCTATTCCACTTTCTTCATTTTTAGGAATCTCTAGGCAATTCCTAACGATGTTCTTTTCCTGAATCCCCAAACCATCAAGTGGGGGGAGAACACTTGTGGGATGGAGAGGCGGGTACAATCGTGCCCTTTCCCCTCTCTGGTCTTGTTCTCAGTGGACCATTGCCCACTTACCACCACTGTGGGGGAGAAGGAAAGCCCTGCAGGATCGGCTCGGCTCCGGGAGACCGTGTTTTGGAGGGTGAAAGGCTGACACTCAGCTGCTCCCGTCACTCTCGGGGTCTCGGGGCCTGTGCTGCTAAGCCCAGAGCCAGGGTGCTCGAGCTGGGCTCCCGAGCAGCTGCCACAGCACAGCGCCACAGCAGAGGCTGCCTGGAGCCAGAGCCCGTCTACCTCCCTGCCCCAGGAGGGGAGCTGTGGGAAATGAACGTCACCACAGGTATCTCACAGGTGGCCGCAGCGTAAGCTTGCTCTGTAGTGAGACAATTATATTTTCTCACAGCGTCTCCCAGAACGTTTCTGCAGTTTAAATATCTGCTAGTGTGAATGTTTCAGCCTCACAATTCCAACTCTTGTGACCTAAGTGATATGGAAAATCTCTTACAGGGTAGGTGAACAGTTTTTTCTCTCTCACACTCAGTCCTCATGCAAAGACATTTTATTAATGAGCATTTTTTCAAGCTAGTGGTTTTTATGTTTCTATGCCCACAAACTCAAATGAGGGCAGTTGATCTTTAAGAAGCGTTGTCTGAAATCAGAGAATTAAGTCTCTCTGCATAAATGCTGCTGCTTGAAATGCTGTATAATACACTAGCTATGCAACCTTGCAACATTTCTAACTTGCAAGTGGAACCTGTGGTCACACACTAATGTGACCTATAAATGATTTTGTTGATGCTGCTGGAAAGATGTTATTACGTAGAATGATTTCCACAGATTTATTACGTTTTAGCTTATATGAATTCTAAGGGAAATAATTATGAAAAAAGCATTCATAATAATCAAGGCTATGCATTTCAAAGACAGAGCTGGTGTGTTCAAATTGCTAATTTAACTACGCAATTGTACATTTCTAATAAAATCTCCTCATGTAGGTGTGAGCAATTTACCCTCAGATTGAAAATATAGTCATGAAGATCAAAAGAAAGTAGAAAACTATGAATCATCCAACAGAGATATTCCTAAGAACATCCATATTACTCCTTAGAAAAATATTTTAAAAATTATTGTTTACATTTCATGAATCTTAATTTGGTTAAATCTTCTATTTTTACTCTTCATTAAAATGCATTGTTTCCTGTCAAGCTCTGAGTATGTGATATTTGATCTAATAAAAAAAATAATGGGTACTCTGTTCAATGTAAAGGGATTATCTAGTAAACATAAACCCAAACAAAACAAATCAAACCAAAATAAAACAAAGCTGTATTTCCCTAATATAATGATTATATTTAATTCTATATATTTTTTTTGTAAAAGAAAGTCATCATATAATAGTGTAGCCACTTTCATTCCAGAGCCACTTTTTATTAAATCTTAAGTCACAGAAGCAAGACAAATGAAATTCATCCCCAGAAAACAAATGAGAAAAAAGTATAAATGATGTAAAATAATTATCCACACAATTTAAAATCATTGGAGAATCTAGTTTCCTATATTTCAGGAAGCAGTTTAACATAAAACTCTCAAGGATGAAATAATGAGATATTGGAAAGCCTAAACAAAATTGTATGTCAAAATTTTCAATGAGAAAATAGTTTTATTTTTACATTTCCATACTCAATTTTTTTATGACTCTAGATAAAATTGAAGCACTAACGACATCATTCATATGTTCTTTGAAACTATGATGATGGAGCAAATTCTAGAAAGAGCCAAATGAACTGGGTCCAGAGACTAACTTTTATTTTTTCACACATAAAGGCACATTTTATGGTTGTTATTGTTTTCCTTTATGACATTATTGACTTTGAAAAGTAAGAGGTAAATCCTAATATCAATATATTTTAATGATTTTTCATTGTTTTAAATGTATATATGTAGTTATGTATATTTTGGCTTATTTTACTACCTAAAAGGAGTTGTATTAACTTAGGGTGTTTTCTAATAAAACTAAATAAATTTTGCAGCACACTAAAATTGCATTTCTTTAAGTTATAAGGCATGATTCTCATTTTACTGCTTGCAGAGTTTAGAAAAGCTCTATTTATAAAATTGTTTATTTAGACCTTGATGTTTTCATTGAAATTTATTCACTTGTTTATACTATGCACTATGCTATTAATGAATAAGATGGATTTGAAACATACCTTTCCAGCTGTGCAGTGAAGGACATAGACAAGCTAAATGGCACTTAAATATAGTTTGTTATGTGCTAAGATCGGAAGAATGAAATGTTCCAGTATACATGAGCAGAGCACCCAACCAAGACATTGGGTCTGGAGAAGACCTTTTGGAAGCAATGAAATCTGCACTGAGTACTGAAGGCAGAGTAGGAGCTAACCAAGTGATGAATGGCAGGGAGTGCAAAGGTTGAGTAGGAATGTTATCAGGCCATGAAATAGTTTGGAAACCAGAGCAAATATGGCAAATTTGAGAAGCACAAGAAACATATTCTATGATCTGTTTCATGATTATGCATACATTTCAAAATGTATTCTGTATTTGAATCTTTCAAATGTAACACTTTCTTCAAATTAAAGTGTCTTATTTCTTTAAAGTTTAATTTGCACTCCCTTGACTAAAGAGCGATAATTTCTTTATTTGAAGTCTAATTCCAAATTCATGTATCAATGCATAGGTAGAGATGCCACAAGTTGGGATACAAAGACTCATGCTTCTGACCTGCTACATAAGAGGTATCACTATGTAGTGATTAGCAGCATAGAATCTGATACAACTGGGCTCTGATCTCAGCTCTACCACCTGCTTGCTATGTAACTTTAGGTAAGGTTAAGATTCCAAAAGGCCCACTGTATCATTGTGCAAACTGAAGGTGTGAATCATGAAAACACTTAGAGCCCTGCCTAGCGCTAAGTGCTCCTTGCGGTATTTATATAGCTGACACAAGGGGTCATCCTGTGTTGCCATGTCAGTCTTTACATCCCTTCACGATTGTGCCAATATCCCAGATGCTATGTATTTCAATATGTTTATAAATATAATTTGGTTCATCTGTCAGTAAGTGTTTCACCACAGATTGGTGCAGGTGGAGCAACACTGATGGCTTACTACCCATTCCCACAGTGTTGAGAGAGTGTGTGCAATTCATTCACCTCAGTATGGTCTTTCACTAATGGTAAAACTTTAGTGTAATCTCTAAACTTGGAAATAAACCTTCTTTAGGGCACAATTTTGGGGCTAAACTTTTGGGATCATGATACTTTCTTGGTTATGTATTGGGAACCTTTGGAACCTACCCATACTCTTTCAGGATTATTCAACTGATACTAATTCCAATGCTTCTAACTATATTAGAATATAAGAACTATCCACGTGGCTCAAGTAGACCATTAGGTCACCTCTCCTGTGGACAGTAGTATGGGCACCCCTGTCCTCTTATCCGGCCATCCTCCCCCCAAAACCGGAGCTCACCCTGCTCCTGCTGCCTAGTTCCTCTTCTCAGAGCCACCAAGCTCATCCTGCTTTAGGGCTTTTAGGCTCGTGGCATCCTTCTTGTCATCGGCGTCTTGGGCAGATGCCGTCTTCCCAGGCCAGCCCCAGTCACTGCTTGTCTCCTCACACCCTGTTTCACGTCCCTCACTATACATCTAAAACTAACTCATTTCTTTGTTTTACTTCGTGCTTTTTGCCTGTGTAGTGTAATAAGTAAATGCAAGCTCCAGGAGGGTGGAAACATGGCTTTTTATTCATGGGATATAGTCACAGCACCGACACTGACTTTACATTTAAACTACTATTAAACACTTACCAATGACTACTTTCTCCCCAGGCTCCTTACTAACTCTGTGTGGTGGGACATGTGAACAGACGTGGCATGGCGTCGGCCCTGGTGTCTTGGTACTCCACCTGAAGCCCCTCTGCTGAAACAGTGGGGCCCGAGGACCTTGCATTCTAGGGGAAGAGCCCAGAAAGCTGACAGTCATCCCTTCAGGAAATAAGAGGCAGGAGTGTTCTGCTTCATCAGTCCATTGTCACTTTATAAAGATATTAGAAATTCAGGAGAAAAAATAGTTGTGAATTATCGGCCTGAGTGTTTTGCTTTCTTCCATCCTGTTGCTTTGAGAAACATTATTCTGATTCCCTTTAAGCTAAAATTAGGGAAATTTTAGGGGACGTATGTATAGAAATTAGGGTACCTACAACTAGCAGAGACTGATATTTTGTTTCTTAGCTGGAAATTGTTGAGTTGTACCTCACTCATATGAGGCCCACTCGAGACTGTAGTGAGTGCCAAGGGGGTCTTGGAGTTTTGGGAACTTAAGAGGGCATGGAGAATACTGGCTGCTAGCCTAGGATTCGGAGGCATGGAGCTGGAACAGTTCAAGATGGCAGGACAAAGAGAGGGCGGCAGCAGTAAGAGCTTAGTCACATGCCATTTGGCGTTAGAAACCCGTGTAAATCTCCATAGCTAGATGGAGGCCTCAGAAACCGCCTGGATTCAATATATCTTAACATGCCCTACTTTGCCATGGAGATGCCACGCTGTGGAGCATACCTGAGGTGCATGGGTTTAGGTTCCCAGGGCTGGGTGGGGATAGGGGAGGGGAGGTTAAGGCTTAAAATGTACAGGTTCCTACTTGGGATGATGGAAATGCTGTGGTAAAGGATGGCGGTGATGGTAATGCGATGAACGGCACTGAAACACGCATCTGGACATGTTTACAAGAGGGAAAGTTGGATTTTATATATGGTAACAGAATAAAGTTTTTAAAAAAATCCCAGGAACTTCACCACCCAGTGAACCCTAAGTTAAACCATGGCTTTAATTAGTAGTCCGATTATAAAAATGTGCTGTCCTCAATGGAACCACACGTTCCACAGCAGGGCAAGGTTTTCATAATAGGGTGAAGTCCTATTAACACTGGGAATCCTGCATCTTATGCACGATTGCTCTGTAAACCCATAACTTCTCTAGTAAAGAAATAAAGAAAAAGAAGACTGATCTGAGTTGCTATGTTAGGAAAACATGCAGCGAGATGGTTTCCATGGAATGGCTAAAGCACTCCTACGTGTGGCTGAAAACAGAGATGGCATTTGAATGTCTGCAGTGCAAAGAGCGCGAAGAATTACCGGAACGTAATTATGCATCAAATTGTATTTATTCAATGACATTCCTAACACCGTAGCTATGGAGGAGGCAAAGTGTGTTTGGCAGATTTTAAAGTGGCATGCTTTTTTTTTTCCTGAGAAGTTGTATGTTTGTTTACAGAACAGTTATGCATAAAATAAGAGTGCCAAACACACCCTATTATTAGCATAATGCATTGTTGGGGTACATTGGCTACAAATGATGAAAGCATATTTTTACAATTGGACTATTAACTCTAGTTCATGGTTTGCTTTAGGGCCCATGGTTTACGTTGTGCAGTTCCGTGGATTTCTAAAATTTTAAATCTAGGGCTCCCTAACATTTCCCCCTTTAACCACATACAGATATATATTTCAGTGCCGTTAATATGTTCACCATCTTGTGCTACCATCACCACAATCCATTACCAAAACATTTTTATCAATCCAAATATAAACTCTGTACATCTTAATCTGAACTCCCGGCTCCCTGTCCCACCCCGTCCCCTGGCAGCCTGTAAACTTGATTCTGATTCTATGAGTTTGCTTATTCTAATTATTTCATGTCAGAGAGATCACACAGTGTTAGTCCTTTGTGCCTGGCTTTTTTCATTCAACATGATGCTTTCAAGGTTCATCCGTGTTGCTGTGTGTATCAGAACTTCATTCCTTTTACTGTTGAATAATGGAATAACAACCCATTGTGTGTATACACCACATTTTGTTTAGCCAGTCATGAGTTGAGGGACACTTGGGTGGCTACTAGCTTTTGAAAATTGTTAATAATAACACTAAGAACATTGGTGTGCAAATATCTGTTTGAGTCCCTGCTTTCAATTCTTTTGGAATTGAAAATTCCCATGGTAATTCTCTGCTTAGATTTCTGAGGAACTACCAAACTGCTTCCAGAATGGCTGCATCATTTTACATTGCCAGCAGCAATGGATGCGTGTTCCTATTCTCCTCATCCTCCTCCGACACTTGTACTTTTCTCTTTTATTTTTTTTTAAGTAGTCATTTTGGTGGGTGTGGAAGGTATCTCATGGTGGATTTGATTTGCATTTCGTTGATGGCTAATGATGTTGAGCCTCTTTTCATGTGCTTTTTGGCCATATGATTACATTCTTTGGAGAGATGTCTATTCAAGTCTTTTTCTCTTTTTCAAATTGGGTTGTTTGTCTTTTGTTGATAAGTTCAAAGTTTTCTTTATCTATTATGGATATTAAACCTTTACCAGATACGTGGTTTCCAAATATTTTCTCCTATTGTATAAGTTGTCATTTTACTTTCACGATAAATTCTTTGAGGCACAGAAGATTTTTTTTGAACAAATCAACTTTATTGATACATAATAATAAAGCATAAATCCTTCCAAAGTGTACTGTCAATGGTATTCAGTATAATCACATAGTTGTGCATTCATCACTTCAATCATTTTAGAGCATTATTATTCCAATAATAATAATAAATAAAAAACATACAAAAATTCATCACCTCACAATCTCGCTATGCTTTCCCTGCCATATATAGCTGCTATTTTGTTTCTCTCTCTCTAGATTATTTGTATTTATGTTTTGTAGAAACAGTCCTATATATGAAATATCACCCATATTCGTATTTTACTGTTATACAGTCCCACGTTACATTTTTAAGCTTTCCTTCTAGCAGTATACATGACATTAGACTATCCTTTCAACAACTGTCATACCCATTTAATAGCTCTGCTAGTTACAAATATTATGATGTGCTTTCACCATTTCTATTCATTTTCAAAGATTTACAAACCAACTTTTTACAATTCTGCATAGATTTCATTCTCAGCTTTCCATTCTCTACATTCATTCTATTTTCTGGTGACCTGTCTTCTAAGTATTAACTTCAAGAGTTTATATAATATATTTAGTTCATAATAGGGGAATCATACAGTATTTGTTCTTTTGTGTCTGGCTTGCTTCATTCAATATAATGTCCTTCAGTTTCACCCATGTTGTCATATGCTTCACAATTTCATTTCTTCTTACCACTGCATAATATTCCATCATGCGTATACAGTACAATTTTTTTTATCCATTCATCAGTTGATGGACACCTGGGTTCTTTTCAACTTTTGGCAATCGTGAATAACACCACTATGAACATCAGTGTGCAGATGTTTGTTCATGTCACTGCTCTCAGTTCTTCTAGTATATACCTTGTAATGGTATTGCCAGGTCATTTGGCAAATCTATATTCAACTTACTTAGGAACTGTCGAGCAGTCCTCCACAGTGGTTGTACCATTCTACATTCTCACCAACAGTGAGTAAGCACTTCTATCTCTCCACATCCCCTCCAACACTTGTAGTTTTCTGACTTTCTAATAGTGGCCCTTCTAATAGATATGAAATGTTATCTCATTGTAGTTTTGATTTGCATTTCGCTATTCAGTAGTGATGTTGACCATTTCTTCTTGTGTTTTTTCGCCATTTGTATTTCCTCTTTGGACAGTTGTCTTTTGCCTATTTGTTTTTAAATCAGTAGTTTGCCTTTTTATTAGTGAGTTGTGCGATCTCTTTATATTTAATGGCTATTAAACCCTTATTGGATATGTGATTTCCAAATATTTTCTCCCATTAGTAGGCTGCCTTTCACCCTTTTGACAAATTCCTTTGAGGTGCAAAAGTGTTGAATTTTGAGGAGGTCCCATTTATCTATTTTTTGCTGTTCTTGTTGTTCATGCTTTGGGAGTAAGGTTTAAGAAATTACTGCCTACCACATCATCTTGAAGATGACTTCCTACATTTTCATCTAGAAGTTTTATGGTTGTTGCCTTTATATTTAGGTCCTTGATCCAATTTGAGTTAATTTTTGTATAAGGTGTGAGATAGGGGTCCTCTTTCTTTCCTTTGGGTATGGTTATACAGTTCTCCCAGCACCATTTGTTAAAAAGACTATTCTGGCTCAGTTGGGAGGGTTTGATAGCATGATCAAAAATCACTTTACAGTAGATATGAGGGTTCTGTTTCTGAGTTCTGGATTCAGTTCCATTGGTCAATCTGTCTGTCTTCAGGCCAATATCAAGCTGCTTTTTACCACTGTAGCTAAGTATTATGCTTTAGAGTCAGGAAGTAAGAGTCCTTCAACTTTATTCTTCTTTTTTTATGACATTTTTGGCTATTTGAGGCCCCTTACCCTTCCAAATAAATTTGAATTGGCTTATCCATTTCTACAAAAAGGCTGTTGGGATTTTTATTGGGATTGTGTTAAATCTGTAAATCAGTTTGGGTAAAATTGACATCTTTACGATATTTAGTCTTCCAATCCATGAACATGGACTATCCTTCCATTTATTTAAATTTTCTTCGCTTTCTTTTAGCAGTGTTTTGTAATTTTCTGAATACAGGTCTCTTTATGTCCTGGGTTAAGTTTATTCCTAAATATTTGATTCTTTTAATCACTATTATAAATGGAATTTTTTTTTTTCTGATTTCCTCTTCAGAATGCACATAAGTAGTGTATAGAAACAATATTGAATTCTGTGTATTAATTTTGTATCCTGACACTTTATTGAACTTGTCCATTAGTATTAGTACCTTAGCTGTGGATTTTCCAGGATTTTCTAGATATAAGATCATAGCATCAACAAATAGTGAATGTTTTACTTCTTCCTTTCCTATTTGGCTATTTGTGTGCCTTTTATTTCTTTATCTAGCCTAATTGATTTAGCTAGAACTTCTAGCACAATATTGAATAACAGTGGTGATAGTAGACATTCTTGTCTTGTCCCTGATCACAGCTGGAAAGCTTTCAGTCTTTCACCATTGAGTGCAATGCTAGCTGTGTGTTTTTCATAATGTGTACTTTACCATATTGAGAAAGCTTCCTTTTATTCCCATTTTTGGTGTGTTTTAACAATACAGGGTTCTGTATTTTGTCAAATGCCTTTTCTGCAGTGATTGAAAGGATCATGTCATTTTTCTTCTTCAATTTATCAATGTGGTTTATGACACTAATTGATTTTCTTGTGTTGAAACACCCATGCATACCTTGAATAAAATCCACTTGATCATGGTGTATAATTATTTTAATGTGCTTCTGGATTCTGTTTGCGAGTATTTTGTTGAGGATTTTTGCATCTATATTCATTAGAGATATTGATCTGTAATTTTCTCTTTTTGTAGTATCTTTATCTGGTTTTGCTCCTAGGGAGATGCTGGCTTCATAGAATGAGTTGGATAGTGTTCTTTCCTGTTCAATTTTTTGGAAGTGCTTGAGCAAAATTGGTTTTAGATTGTCTTTGAATGATTGGTTTAACTTTCCTGTGAAACCATGTGGACTTGTGCTTTTCATCTTTGAGAGGTTTTTGATGACTGTTTAAATCTCTTCATTTGTGATTGGCTTGTTAAGGTCTTCTATTTCTTCTAAGGTCAGTATATGTGGTTCATGTGTTTCTAAGAGTTTGTCCATCTCATCTATATTGTTTAGTTTTTGGCATACACTTGTTCATAGTATCCTCTTATGATCTCTCTTACTTTGGCAGAGTCAGTGGTAATATTTCCCTCTCATTTCCGATTTTAATTATTTGCATGTTCTTTTTTTTTCTTTGTCAGCCTTGATAAGGTTCTCAAAGAACCAACCTTTGACTTTGTGAATTCTCTCTCTCTCTCTTTTTTTCTTCTCAATTTAATTTATTTCTACTCTGATCTTTATTATTTCTTTCTTTTGGCTTGGTTTGGGATTAGTTTGCTGTTTTTTTTTCCAGTTCCTCCAGGTGTACAGTTCAATCTTTAATTTTAGCTCTTTCTTCCTTTTTAATGTTAGCATTGGGAACTTTAAGTTTCTCTCTCAGCACTGCCTTTGCAGTGACCCATAGGTTTTGATATGTTGTGCGTTCATTTTCATTCACCTCATGATATATGCAGAATTCTCTTGCAATTTCTTCTTTGACCCATTGATTTTTTAATAATGCATTGTTTAATCTTCATATATTTATGAATTTTCTATTTTTCCATCCATTATTGATTTCCAACTTCATTCTGTTATGATCAAAGGAAGTGTTTTGTATAATTCCAATCTTTTAAAGTGTACTGAGAATTGTCTTTTGACCCAACATATGGTCAATACTGGAGAAGGATCCATGAGCACTTGAAAATAATGTGTTTCCTGCTGTTTTGGGGCACAATGCTCTATAGATATTTGTTCATTTTTCATATTATTCAAGCTTTCTGTTTCTTTATATATCTTCTGTCCAGATATTTTATCCAATACTGATAGTGGTGTATTGAAGTCTCTAATATTGTAGAGACATCTATTTCTCTCTTCAGTTTTGCTAGAGTGTGCCTCATGTACCTTGGGGTACTTTGGTAAGGTGCATAAATATTTAGTATAATTATTTTTTCTTGGTGAATTTCTCCTTTTTTTAATATATAATGACCTTCTTCATACCTTATACGAGTTTTGTATTTGAAATTTATTTCATCCAATATTAGTATCACAACTCCAGCTTGTTTTTTGGTTATATTTCTATCTGAGTGGAATATCTTTTTCAAAGTTTCATTTTTAATCTGGTTGTGTCCTTATGCTGATGTGAGTCTTTTGTAGACAAAATATATATGGCTCATATTTTTTTATCCATTCTATCGGTCTATGTCTTTTGATTGGGTAGTTCAAGCCATTAACATTCAATGTTATTATTCTAAAGGCATTACTTACTTTTTTCATTTTGTCTTTGTCTTTCTATTGTCATATCATAATATTTTCTATTTTTACCCTTTAATTTACCCTTTCTAGTAATCTTCATTTCTACACTCTTCTCCAAGTCTCTCACCTTTTTTTTTCCTTTCAGGCTGCAGAACTCCCTTTAATATCTCTTGTAATTCTGCTTATTTGTTAGCATACTCTCTCAGTTTTTGTTTGCCTGTGAAGAACTTGAACTCACCCTCATTTTTTTAAAATAAAAAAAAAATAATTTAAGATATTTAGATTACATAAATGTTACATAAAAAAATAAGGGATTCCCATATGTTCTGCTCCCCACAATGCCCTTTTTTGCCTCCCTTAACAGTATTCTTCATTAGTGTGGTACATTCATTGCAATTGACGAACACATTTTGGAGCATTGCCACTAAGTAGGGATTATAGTTTACATTGTAGTTTACACTCTTTCCAACACAATTTTGTAGGTTATGGCAAGATATATAATGACCTGTATATTGTACAGGCTGTTGTAATGTCATTCAGGACAATTCCCAAGTCCTGAAAATGCCCCAGTATTACACCTGTTTTTCCTCTCCCTAACCTCAGAACCTCTAGTGGCCACTGCCTCTACATCAATGATATAAGTTTTTCCATTGCTAGAAGCACAATAAGTCTATAGTAGAATACCAGTTGGTCCACTCTGGTCCATAGTTCATTCCCCAGTCCTGAGGATTCTGGGATGGTGATGCCCACTCCACCTATAATTGAGAAGTGACTTCAGGCTCATACAGCTGATGGATGGGGCTCTCTTGCTTGCAGTTGTAGGCTTTCTTGGTTCCTTGGTATGGTGGTTGTCCATCATCACATGCCTATTAGTTGTCTTGGCTGAGTCCAAAGACCCGGTGAGTAGGTTTTGCAATTCCATTGAGGGTCAAGGCCCAGCTGGCACACAAACAGTCCAAAGATTCAAGTCTCTTGGACGTACGTCTACCAACTCCAGCACTGAGTATAGGTTCAAATAGAAGGGACTGAAGTACCATGTGTAGGGAAACCACAACTGAGTCCAATTCTGTCACACTGGGGAGCACAAACCCCAAAGTAAGGCCCACTGGCAAGGCACCAACCTCATGAGTTATCTACCCTGACCATAGTGCCTGGGTGTCTCCAGAGCTCTCAGGAGACTTGCTATTTGGAGTAGTGTCTAATTTGGCAGTCAATGAGATCCATGCATAAACATAACCTCTGGAATGACCTCCTAACTCACTTTGAAGTCTCTTAGCCATATAAACTCATTTGTCTTTAACTTTCCCCCTTTTGGTCAAGGTCTTTTTCCAGTTGCATTGCTAGTTGGTATTTGGTAGTAATCCCTTGGTGCCAGGGAGGCTCATCCTTGGGAGTCATGTCCCATGCTGGGGGAAGTTATTGCATTTGTATGCTGAGTTTGGCTTAAAGAGTGGCCATATTTGAGCAACAAGGAGGATTAGGCACCATATAATACTATGCTAAGTTTTAATTTCAAGAGAAAGGTTCATAAGCACAGCCATCAATATCAAGGGCCTGTCAATGAACCATCCTTCTTCACTAGCCATTATCTCTGTACTTGGGGTGTTCTTGTTGCTCCATCGGAGAATGTGGCAGAGCTCCCCAGGATGGGAATTCCATATCATTTCAGTTATTGTATGAATCTCCACCCACCATGACAATGCCCCATGAACATCTGAACACATATATGCCTTATATGTATGCCCTATCCCCCTTCACTGACACAGCACACAAATGGTCCTCCCCAACCCCAGCTCACCCTTATTTTTGAAGGTTGTTTCTGACAAAGACAGAATTCTTGGCTGGTAGTTTTCTTCTTTGTACCTTAATTACATCATACCACTTTTTTCATGCTTCCATGTTTTCTGGTGAGAGGTCAGCACTTAATCTTATTAAGGTTTGCCTATATGTGATGCTTTGCTTTTCTCTTGCTGTTTTCAGAATCCACTCTATCTTTTACATTTGTCATTCTGAATAGTAGGTGTCTCAGGGTAGATCTATTCAGATTTATTCTGTTTGGAATGCATTGTCCTTCTTGGATATTGATATTTTTATCTTTCATAAGGATTAAGAAGTTTTTGGTCATTATTTCTGCAAATATTCTTTCTGCCCCTTTTCCATTCTCTTCTCCTTCTGGGACACTGATAATGTAATATTTGTGCATTTCTTTATTGTTATTCAATTCCCTGAGAACGTTTTCCAGTTTTTCCATTCTTTTCTCATTCTGTTCTCCTGTCTTTTCCAGTTCAGATTTTCTGTCTTCAAAATGAGTAATTCTGTCTTGGAGTAATTAAAATCTTCTCTTATGTGCCTCTAATGTATTTTTTAATATACTTTTTTTAAAAAAGAAACTTAGATTACATAAATGTTACATAAAAAATATAGGGGATTCCCATGTACCCCACTCCCTAGCCCTCCCACATTTTCCCACTTCAATAACATCCTTCATTTGTGTGGTACATTTGCAACAGTTGATGCACACATCTTGAAGCATTTCCACTGAGTGTGGATTATAGTTTACATTGTAGTTTACATTCTCTCCTGCACATTTTTGTAAATTGTTACAAGATATACAATGGCCTCTATCTGTCATTGCAATGCTATTCAGGACAATTCCCAAGTCCCGAAAATGCCCCCAAATTACACCAATTTTTCCCTCTCCTGCCCCTCAGAGCCTCCAGTGGCCACTGCCTCCACATCAATGATAAGAATTCTTCCATTGCTTGGATCACAATAAGTCTATAGTAGAATAACAGTAAGTCTACTCTAGTCCACTGTTCATTCCCTAATCCTGAGGATTCTGGGATGGCAATGCTCACTCTCATCTACTGTGTCTTTCAATCCCATAAGCTCTGCTAATTTTCTTTGCAAGCTTTTAAATTGTTCTTTATTCTTACTCAATATCTTCTTAATATCCTTTATCTCTTTAATGATATTTTCTTTCAGTTTTTTGAATTGATTTAGGAGATTTGTGTGATTATCATTGATTAATTGTCTTAAATCCTGTGTATCTTCAGCATATTTGGTTTGTTCCTTTGGGTGGGCCATCTCTTCCGATTTCCTAGTATGGCTTGTAATTTTTTGCTGATATCTAGGCATCTGAATATGTTGGTGAATTTACTATTATGGCCAACTTCTCTGTCTTTACTTTTTTTTTTAACAGCTCTTCTTTCATATTTTGGTCCAACTTATTCTAAGTGTTTAAAATTGCACACCTTAAGTTATCAAAATTTCAGCAGGGACTCATTAATAGGTTGCCTATTTTCTCCCAGGAGTTTGGCTTAAGAGAGACCTAAAAGCAGTTTTTCTCCATGCAATTTTCAAACAAGACAGCAGATGGCAATCATCAGCACATCTTTGCATTGAAGTGTTTCTTTCAATCTCTGTTTTCCTGTTATTCTGGTCTGGCCAGAGCTGAGACTCCAAGTGGGCTCTGGTAGCTGAATTCACTTAATAGATGCCTTCTGATTAGCCTTCCCTTAGCCTTCCCTTTTCCCTTGTAACAGCTGACAAGGAGGAAGATGTCTGTTCCCTTCTCAGTCAGCTGCAGTGAGTCAGGGATTTTATTCTGGTTTGATGTCTTGGGGGTGGAGATGTTTTTGTCTAGCAGCTTTCAGAACCTTCTCTTTGTCCTTTGCATTCAACAGTTTGACCAGTACGTGATAGGGCATGTTTCTCTTCAAGGTTATCATGTCTGGTGTTCTCTGGCTTGTTGGATGTGCATATTCATGTCTTTTGCTAAGTTTGGAAAGTTTTCTGCCATTATTTCCCTGAATATTTCTTCTGTCCCTTTCTTTCTTTCTTTCTTTCTCTTTCTTCCTTCCTTCCTTCCTTCC